>JAODFW021388415.1:0-14365 GCA_027575235.2 Palythoa mutuki
GATTTTGAAGCAGCTCGCATTCCGCACTTGTCGGAATAAGAAACTTACTTAGGTTTGTCCAGATGAGGATATTGGTTTGGATCGTCCTGTCCTTTACCAACCGGTTTGGCCTTCGCGTCGAGTTCTGGCAGCAGTTCCAGGGTCATCTCAACCTTTCCCTGCAGAAAATTTTTAAAAGCACGGAAAGCAACAGTTGAGTATTACATCTTTTTTTATCTTCACTAGGTGTTATCACTGTTTTGGCAGGAAGGCAAATTGCTCAAATTAAAAGCATCTGCATGGAAATCCAATATCACACAACGTTAATAAGGTAAACTAGTAATTCCGTTTACGAACCTATGTGGCCCATTGGAGGCTACTGCTTATGTCTACTTTTCGTTAAGACGTGGATGAGGGCGATCGACTCACCCCGGGCGGGACACTAATCCATTGAAGGTTTGTCCCGAGCAGCCGGTACTCATTTTACCGAATGGAAAGCTGAATCAACAAAGTTAAACAAATGTTCAACACTTTGCTTAGCTGGGGTTTGAATCCGGGACTTTTTGTACGAAAGCAGAGAACTTAACTCTGCGCTAACTGGCACACTGCCGCTTTCAAACGTTAACAAAAACAGTTACGATTTTAACGCCGAAATCTGAGGACTTTAGCCGCACTATAAAGCGGTCAGTTGTGTTTTAAATTTCCATCTATATTTCTCGTTAATTTACTGCAACCAGCATTACAGTGAGATTTATGGAAAAATGTTAACACGACGAAACGGTTTCTGCTGCAACTACAAGTCTCAAAGGTTTGGTATTAAAGTCATTCGTCTAAACTTTAAAATTTCCAGTTCATAACTGTTTTAAAACTACAGTTTTATTAAGGCTATATTTGACATTGGATTCCATAAAATGCTGTCAATTTCATCCATCTTGCCTTCTCGCTTTAGTGTCGTCAGAAATCGCGATAAGGCTGTTTTCATTAGGCAGGGAAAACTACAGTAATTGCAAACCGGTTACATTCAGTCAAAAATAAGAAACACCAAATTGTGTTAACGTGTTCATTCAACAACCCGCTGCTCTCTCTCAAAAACGGTGGGAAATTTTCGCGCCAAAATGAAGCATATAGGAATTGTTTTTGTTTCGATTTGCTATCCTCAAAAAATACTATTTTTTATTTCTCAGTCAGCGGATCAATAAAAACACATTGCAAAGACATAAAAATAAAGCACAACTTATATCAGCATTTAACGAAACTATTCATATTCTGTAATAAATTCTATTGGAAATAAATTTCGAGAAACTTGATATACTCAATCGTTAAGAACACATGCAACAACGATAATACTTAATTTTTGAAAAAAATATTGCTACTAAAACTGTATTAGTGTGATTGAATATGTGCTTATTATATTAACATTGATTTAAAATAACTAATTCGCAGTATAATAAAATCCAAAACGAGAGGTTGATGTTCGTGAAGAAATATGTTGCAAAACTGATAGAAGACTTAAATGTTCTTCTGCAAGAATTTCTGCAAGATATGTTTTCATTGAGTGCTTTTAAAAATTCAAAACTGATTAATTTTTTAAAACTCATTTAAAAAGCGAAGCATTCACAAATAACTGTAAGGTCTAGTTCAAACTCCGAACCTCATATGTGCCCAATCAATTTCTAATTAGCAAATTCTATTGTTCTACCTCGTCTGTATGTCACATGTAAAATTCGACGTTTGAACTTGGCCAAAGAAAACAGCTGAAAGTGTATCAATAAACCAAGTTGAACACAGAACGTTTCTATTAATAGCGAGCACAATTACGAGTACTCATAACGAAGAACTGATTTCAAAATAACTTCAGGTGAAATTCTACAGTTGAATGGTGTTAATAAAGAATCAAACTGAAACAAATGAAAAAAAACGTGTGCCTTTTGTTCGATTTGCAACAAATTTCAGAAATCTAGATCACACTTTAAAGTTCATAGGACCTAAACTTTTTGTTTAGTCCTAAAGCTACAATGTAGTGTTACTATAAAAAAAACATCTTAGAAGATCTTGCTGTCCTAATTTTTTAGGATTCAAACTAAAGTAGTGAAATTGCGCCATTTTCACCCTTAACTGCGATTGTGGAGGCTGGGTGCTAAGAAGGCGTGTGACGTCAAGTATGTGAGTCAGCCCAAGTTAACAGTGAATGTTGAACATCTGCGAGTGTCTTTTTGTAGCCATTTCAAGCAAAATACTTTGCACCGCAACTTACCACAGCGAGTTTCGCTTGATATGCAAACAATAACTCACTTATGTGACGTCATCAGCCTTGTTGTGCCCAGGCCACCAAAACCCTGGTCAAGAGTTCACAAGGTCAGATTTTTACACTCCATAAAGCAAAGCAAAAAATGCAAAGTTAATTCATTTTTACAAAATTCGAACTAGAAATACATATAGAATTTCAGTATCACCGACAGCTTTGAGGACATAAAATTATACACCTTATACCTAGAGTTTCACACCAAACATAAGCATCCATTAAAGTTAAAGCAAAAATGTGCTCCAAAAAGTAGATTGAAACAAATAAAATATCAATTGTTTCTCTATTGTGAAGTACTTTAAATGTGTTACAGGGTTTGAACTCTTAGGATAACTCAATATTCCAAACGTTTTGCAGGGCATAAAAAAACTTAAATTCCAAGACCGTTTGGTTTAAAATTTACACTCGAATCAAAATAACTTATGTTCCAGCATTCACTTACAAATTTTAAAATTTTCTTTTCGAAGCAATTTCAATTTTGAGACTGTGATTCGCATCCGATTTGGCCAAAACTTGACATATGATTAAAGGAGATTTCCAGATGTCGTTTTTTGAAAAAATTCCAGAATTTTTCCTTGGACCTGTTGTTCAAAAGCCACTTAGCACTAACCCAGTGTTAATATTTTAACCCATGTTCTCGTTTTCAACCTTGCAGAGACTTAGTCGAGCTGTAAATTTGGGAATACCAGTTTTTTCTTGGAAAATCTGTATAGCCTTTTCTAAGAACTGTAAAGAAAAGAAGAAGACGTTGCTGCTTGAATTTAGACTTAACCCGTTAAGCTCCAAGTACGACAAATGATGTGATGGTAAATTCTCCTCACTGAGCTCCATACTTGATCAATTCCTTATTTCTCATTACCAGTTACATTATTTTGCTTGAGTTATGCAAGGAGAAGTTAGATGTTAATAAAATGCCAGTGGCTGAAAGGGTTAAGTTAGGGTTAAAGATAGCCAGCCTTTGAACAACCCAGTCAAGGATTTTTCCAGGAATTCCAAGAACAGTGCAAACCCTGGTGTTAGTATTCCAGACCGGGCATAAATTATAGCACATGCACCATTCAATCTCCCCTACCGAGGGAATTGGATCCTTCTTCTTCGTCACCTTTGCCTTTGCCGGGATTCCCTCATCTTCATCGTCTTCATCCAGTTGATGAAACTGATACTTCAGAAATCACAAAACGAATACTTTAAAGACTTTCCTATCCATTTAACTCAGTGAATTCAGTTCCTCACCCAGTCTCATGTTAATATTGTTCCGCAGACCTTTTCAAATTGCATTTCGGAGGTTTAAACGAAAACCAAACTCTATTCTGTTGCAAACGATTAGTAAAATTTTTACTTTAAAATCGATCAAAATTAGTTGATGATTGCAGAAATGTTCCTCCATTACCAAACTTTTTCCTAGAAATGTATATAATATGTGTATTTGAAGAAATTAAGTCCAAATGGGAAGGACACAAAGAGTTGAGAGTGTAACTATTCGGCCGTGTGGTCAAACAAGAATGAGAGTCGAAAAGTGCCGAGAACAAAATTGCAGATGTATGAACCACTTAAACATTCCAAGGCACCTTCTAACACAATGTCCTTAGTTCATCAATGGGTATGCACAAACGTTTGTTAATAAAACGTAAATAGAAAATATCTGCATCTGATCGACTCTCACACCGGTTTTACCAAGATTGGGTTGTTCAAAAACTGGTTAACTTAACCTCAAACTATAACCCAAAATTTGAAGAACAATTTCTTCAGCAAGGAAAGACTTGCAATGTTAGTAAAAATTAAAGTTCTGTTAAGATTTATCAAGGAAATAAACATGACTACCCAAAAATTGCAGCTCAATTTAAACCAGTCTCTAAGATCGGAAACAGAATTGGATTAATACTAAACCTTGGTTAAGTTCTAATCAGCTTTTGAACAAGTTGACCGAAAACTCGAACGGCCTCGCTCGCATTTAATAATTCATACCGAGGGAGTTGGCTCTTTCTTCTTTGTAGCTGTTGTCTCTGGTGGCGGCTTGCCATCTTCTTCATCATCATCATCTTCATCCTCTGCCTTTCCTTTCTTGTCCTTCTTCTTCTCTTTCACTTCTCCGGGATAAAGCGCCCACCAGCCGTTAATCGTACCCTGTTTGAACAGGTTAATCTTCTCGCCTTTCTTGGCAGGGTCATTTCTTCCCCCACATGAACTTGCTTTTGCACAGGGTTTGTCCAACGCAACAAGATTGAGGTCTCTTTGACCTTGGTAAAACACAAAAAGAATAACGTTCGCAAAACAGTCGTTTTTATTTTAAGTTTCTTAATCACATATATGTAATAATAATTCTGATCTGTCTTTGGAGAAAAATATAGTCAGAACAAAACCCGGTAAAATCAGATGCCCCGAGCAGAAAGCCCACAACTCACCATTTTATTTTTTTACTGGAACTCTACTACTGAGCTACTAAGGCAACTATAGTGGAATGGGTCGATTTTGAATTAAAACTGATTATCAAGCTACGAAACATTTTGAATAACCCGCTTCAAAGAGACAAATTGCGATGAGTGTTTAGAGGAAATGCTGCCATTACAAATGGTTTTACAGCATTTGTTTGGATTATATTTTCTTCTCAAGACAGAGTTTCTCTGAAGACGAACGTGTATGGGATATTTGACATGTGTATATAAGATTGCAACTTGGTTCATAAAGGTAGAAAGTAGGGAGGGGTAGGCTGGCATCACTCTGCACATCCTTCCTGTCTACGTCCTGAATAGAAGCAGCTAAAAGTTCCTCTTTAAACTAACCAATGAAATCGTCTTTAGAGAAGAGGTCGTTATCCCACACTTGTACGTTGAATATTGGAGGCAGCTCTTCCTCAGTGACGTCTTTGCTCCAGAAATGAGCCTGCAACATGTAATAACAATATTAATAATGACAACGATAATGATAATAATAAAGATAATAATAATAGTAATCATGATGATGCTGATGATGATGATTATAAGAAGTAATGAATAGTAAATAAAATAATGTTAGTGCGTTTAGACCTTATGCAAAAAAGACAGTGATTTTAACATTCTTTTGTCTACATTCAAATTAGCCTAACTCGCCTCGTCCTCGTGTTAAACTTTGAAAAGCATACGTTACCCCAAACAAGGCAACAATCTCAGACAGAATTGTTGGACAGGTATACCGTTTTTCCCCCTTCCCCTACCAATGTTGTTTTCCAGGTCCAAAAAATTAACAAAGAACTCAAGATTGTAAATGAATAACAAGCTTTTCTTACCAAGCGCATATGTTTATCAAATCTCTTTTCACCAACCATTGAATAAAAAATAAGAATATGTTTTTACCTTTTTCTTGACAACAAGCATTTTCTCAATTGGCAGAAACTCGAAAGGAAATTCCATTCTCCAGTTAAAGTTTCCGTCTCCATCGAGCGACCTGGCAAATGAAGTTAAAACATTTCTTTTTAAATGTCTTGGGATTGCTTTTATGAATATTTTTGCTGGGTTTTAGTTTTGCATATAGTAATATCTTGCAAACTGGGCTAAATCCTTTTACTTGCCTAAATGGCCCATTGGAGCCAGCGCCTATCTCCGGTTTCTGTACTGTAAGGCGGCCGAGAGTCAATTTACTCAACCTGGTTTAAACACTTGTCCATCGTAGGTTAGCCATCAGCAGAAGATGGTACTCATAAAGGTCACATAAAAGTTCGACACTGGACTTATTTGGGATTTGAACCCGGGACCTTGTGGCTTGAAAATAGAGATTTTACCACTGCGCCATCTACGCCACCGTCGCTCGATACATAGGTAGAAAAGCTATAAGAGTCCAAGCTATCCTTTTTTTAATTGATGATGAGCACAATACAGTACAATATTTATCTTAACGCGAAAACATACACTTAACTTATAGAGAATCTTGTAATTAAGATATCGTCGAATGAGACAAACCTGTAGTGGACATCAGTTTTCTGTTTTTCGTCTATGCCACTCAGCCATCTAAAAAAATAATTAGTTTTACCTTTTTTGTAACTTATCTTTAATTTTTCTCAATCTTAAGGAGATATTATTATCTTACATGACATTGAATGAAGTAAAACAAGTTTATCCACGATTAAATAAAAAAATTGAAAATTGGAAAATATGTTGACAGTGACAACAGCATTTCTTAAACAAAGTACAAAAAAATCTTTTTGAAAATATGTGTGTTTTAAGCTTAGGCACTTGAAAAAAATTCTCTTTCTTCGAGCGAAGTTGTTGACGATTTTTGTTACGTTTAACATATTGGGTAATAACTTGTATGTACAAGCCAGTTCAAACACAAATATGTTCCCCCCGTGCATTTTAATTTTCAAAAACATTTGATATAATTTGCGCCGTCCATTTTCTTCATAACGATCAAATCAAATCATATAGTAACGCATAGTAAATTTTAATGAACAAAATCAATGACGTGGATAACGATGAGACATTTTAATTTTTCATACCAACCAAATCTATCAAATTGATATCTCAACAGACATAAACTACACATTCTGCTGAAAATATATAGCAAAACAGTTATTGTTTGTTTATCAGCAGGATACCTTCACTGTTTGCAATTCCACAATTGGTTTTGACTCCATTCCTACATATGTATCATCATTTTCGATTACGTAAAGAGTAATCTTAAAACGACACCATGAAAATTAACAACCAAAAGTGCAAAAGATCGTTTCTTCTTTTGTCAAATGCTTGGGAGTTTGGCCTTGATAATGAATCAAATGGCGTCTATCTGGAATTCAGCTGTAGTTAGATATCCGGGGAGAATGGAATTGGTCCATGAACAAATTGGGAACGAGATGGAAAGGATGGGGAAGAGGGGGAATGGGGACGGGGACGGGGAATCTTAGACAACATCATCCTAGTTCTTACGCTTTCAAGTAAATGTCGCTCATCTTCTCCCCAGTAACAGACGTCTCCTCCAGCAAAACTCCGGTTGTGTTCCAAATGATAACTCGCAGATGGAAACTTTGAAAAATAAATTATAATCAGAATTAAAAGCTGCTTACGTAATATTCTGTATATTTCAAAGTAATCATTATCTTGGACTCTGCCTCCACTGTCCTCCAATTAAAAATCAAAGGAAGCGCTACATATGTAATTGCAACAACCATCTCTCAACAAGAATGCAACTCTTCATGCCAGTTTAAGTCTTTTTATGTAACCAGTTATATAATTTCTTTTTTGTTTATCTACATACACTTTATGGAATTTCAAATATTAGTATTATACATTGTGCTGACTTTAGTATATTTTATTAGCAAAACTTCAGTTTATAACCAACTTATGTTAATTACTCAACTGATGCCGATCAGAGATTGAACGAGGCATGTCTTGTTCTTTCAAACATGTTGTCATTTTTATAAAATCAGAGAAAAAAAATTGGATAGACACATTTTTAGATACATAACAATACTTACACACTTGGCTGCCTGGGTGCAATGTACACAGGGAGACCAGGCACGCCATCATCGATTGGGAAGATGTCGACCCACAGCTGAATCTTTCCTTGCTCAAGACCTGGCTGCAAAGGATTGTGGAGAGGCCTCGTTTCAACGTGCTCGGGTACCAGTCCCAACTGGTCCAGCACAAACAACGCCAGTTGTTGTTTCCTATTATCCCTGTTTTTTGAGCCTTTGGTGTGCCTCTTCTGAAAAGCTGTCATTTCTAAATGAGGGAAAAAAATATCATTTACGGATTAAATAAATGGGGGAAATACATAGGCGGGTGGTGATACAGAACATATTTTTGAGTATTCAAATTAATATCTCACAAGTGACCGCAGCAACTTCAACGTGTCCATTAGGTTGAGCGCTTATCTTACAAAAATTTGACAAGAAAGCTCTGCCTGCATGGGAGGAACGGATGATCTTTGTGTCTTCGTTGCAATTTGCTATAATTTGTAAACTGGAGCAGTAATTCCAATAATTTTAATCCTACCATCTTGACAATAAAGGGTTTGTTTGTTCACGATTGTTCTGGAAAACAAATACGTCCTTTTCTTGGAAGATTTGTTGAATTGGTAACTTTTCTGATTATCGATTACAAAAGATGCTCTTCTAGTCATTCTGCTCCTGATATCAGAAAAGTTAGACCTAGAAATCGAGATGAATATTGCTAACTTATTTACCGTGATGCGAATCATGGAATTTACAAGATTTCAGTAGCAGATTTTTTTCCATTTTCTCACTGAATGTCATTCAAACTCTGGTAGAAATCATCAAGCGCCTAGGAAGTGAACAGAACTCAAAACCGAGAGAATGAACCAATCAGACAGCGTATATCGCCAAGGTTACCGAATTTGTTTCTACTGATCCTGAAAAGTGATACCGCGCATCGCACTAATCTGAAAGACCACAACAAAAATGGACATCCAGTTTTGACGTCATCATCATCATCACGATAATAATGATAATTTTTATTGATCTTAATGACGCCATGTTTGTTGTGTTTTCTTCGGGATTTGCTTCAGAATCATTGGATTGCTTGGAAAAACCTTTTGTCTGAAAAATGGAAATCCGAAAACATTTCTAAATTATTCCAGAAGGCCTTTCTAGTTCTGGAATAGTCCCAACCGAACGCAGAGTACTCATCTTACCAAACTGGTCGAGCGAATACTCTCTGTCGCCCAGCACCATTCTGTAGGGGCTGCTTGGCTTGCCTGCTCCATACAGCTTTACATCTACACCACTCATGTTAGTGGCACACCAGTCCTTTAGGATGTCATAGGGATCCTTGATGTCCCGCCATCTGTGAGGAGGACCGCTGAAAGGAATCGAGACTTCCGTTAGACAGGTTAGATGTTAAAACTGAAATCAGGCATGGCTAAAAGGATACAAAATTCTAACTTTCGGGCTAAAAACCTGGCTCTTCCCCCTTAGTGAGATGAAAATGATATATGTGCAAAGAACCTTCGCTTAAAACTGTACTAAATAAAAAACAAAAACAATAGCTATTGTTAGATCAGCAATTTGTTTTAGGCGAAGGGTTTTCGCGTACATTGCTTTTTTTCTTACCAAGTTTTTGGCCCATAACGTCTATTAATAGTTGAAATCAAAGGCAAAACCAAGTATTTTATATAACTTCCATTAGCCATCGATCAGGGCTAATTTGGTAGATTAAAGTAAAAACACAAAAGATCTCACTACGTAAAATTAACTGAAACGATAAAATCAAATCAATGAGGTACAGTATATGTAAACTTATTTAAACTGCAGGTGTTAGGTTTTTACAGTTGCAAAACGAGGACATGTATTAAAACTTAACACAAGAGGTGCATAAAATCAGTACAACTTAGCTAAACCCTAAAATCGTATCTACGGTTTCTGTAGCATTGGGCGGACAAGTCATTGATGATTACATACATTCTTATACACTTGCAAATCTAGATTGAACAATTGTATATCAATAAATTTTGAGAATAGAAATTTTAAAAAGAAAGAGTTATGCAAAAAGAGTTATTGTCAAAAACGGTGTGTGTTCATCGCCTTTTGAGTACACTTTTTCCAGAAATTAAAAAGTTAGGTAGGTTTGCAGTTTTCCATTCTTTGTTGGTGGCCTGAATGTTAGTCAGCTTAGCTGAAATAGAAGTTTTTATTTGTTTTCAAATTCCTTATCCGAGATTCATTCTTTCCCGACAGAATCAAAGTTTATATCGGGTTTAAGAGTATTACAGCAAACTTCGGTATTTTCCTTTTTTTTAAACTTGCTGATTATTACCTGCACTCAAATTTTCTGCAGAAGGTTTGTGGTAAACCGCAGGTAGCTCGGTACTTTGAAAGGAGTCTATTCTCAAGGTCAATAACGGTCTCTCCGATTAAGTCATCTCTCGATAGCATGTCGTAATCCATTACAGTAACTGTCAAGTCTTTCTCCAAGGGTATTGTTGCTTTCATTTCAAACATCCTGATGAAAGACAAAAACTACTTATTAGCAATTCGAAAATTCGATACTCGTGGAAACGGATAGAGTATTTTTTCCAACCATAAGTAACCTAAAGTAAGAGGTTAGCTAATATCGTCTTTAACATAAACGAGTTGTTTTTCAACATCACTATCATTTTTTGTTTATCAACACAATCATCATCATCATCACCACAATCACTACCAGAATTACTACCATCACAATCATCATTACCATCACCATTACCAACCATCATGATCACCACTACCACAACCACCATTATCAACACCATCACCGCCATCACCATCGTTACAATGTTATCACAAACGCCATTACAATTATCATCATCATCACTATCCTCCGTATTACCACTTAACGTCATAGCCATTGTTGATTTTCTGGTTACATTATGCTCTACGAGAGAATATTTAGAAAGATACTTACTTTCCAAACATTGGGGTGAGCGTATTCGGTTTGTAATTGTCACTCTCGTCAAACTTAGTCTTCCCAATGGTGACTTTGAGATACGGATCAGCCTAGAGACAAAGAAACATATTCTGTTAGCATCCTTTTCAATGAGTGAAGTAACAGTTAATGAACACATTCTGAGAAACCTAAAATATAGACCCAGACACACGCCTCATATTTACGAATAAAAACTTTTTCTTCACGTGCCTGACAAAATGCTAATCCCTCATAGAAGTCTCGATTGACAATCAAACATCCTAACGCATTTGGTTTATGTTCTTTGAATATGGCTGATGTATTTCGTTTTTATTATGCTTTTGAAGGTTTAAAATGTAAAAAAATTCACAAAGAGTAGCTTGATTGACCGATATGATAAGTCGACTGTCAAATAGTTGTAAAGGTATCAAGCACCGCGGCAAAATTTTTTAAAACGTTTAAATTACAAGTGGAATGTCGTTTCCAAATAGCAACACATTATAATGATCAGCTTACCAAACCATTTGGGTCTTGAGGCTGTAATTGCTTGGCCTGTTACGTAAAATAAACAAGGTTAGGTAGAATAAAGTCGAAAACTATTACACGCTTTTTTCATAAGAACCAGTAAATTTTGCTGAGGGTAGTCTCATTGTTCTTAATTGTTTTGGAGATTTTAATTTGGCCTCAATTTGTTCTTAACTTGTTCTTATCTTATCTAAGAGCGGTTCTTAACGAAGTAAAAACAAAGTAAAACAAGGTATTGGAAGATGAAACGCCTTGCGCAACACATGTATTGTACAGCTGAATTTAGAGGCGAACTACCTTCGTTGTTTGTTGAGCAGTCTTTACAGTGAATTTTTTATGTTTTATGCTGTATCATTGTTTTATCAATTTTCTACCACAAAAACCTTCCTAGTTATCAAACCTCAGCCCGAGCTTGTTCTTAAATTTTGGCAAATTTGAGCCTCGCTGTTCTTATAAAGTTGTTCTTATAAGAAAAGCGTATATGTAAAACAGATTTTAGAACGAAATATTTTACGCAAAATAGGCGCTTTAGTACAGGTAATGTTACGTAAACTTTTCGTTTACTTGCAACTACCATTACGCAAAAAAATTTTGCACAGCTTTAAAGGGCTAAAAAATATATTGCACAAAGAAAGGTAGATATAGAATGACGTATAAAGAATCCAGCAGAACATCGAATGAAGAACAAACATCCTACTAAAATGACCAAAGCCGCATTCAAATATCAAATGGTCCTCCAATAAACAGTTTCGCGCCCGCGCTATGTTGTACTCTCGAGTAACAGGCAGGGTACCAAAATGGCCGCGTAGACCTGGGTAGCCTGTTTGGCTGGACAAAATAGTTTCACGCAGTGACTTTCTTCACTCAATTTTACAGGTTTGGGCACTCGAAACACAAATATACGCGGATATTTTTTGTAATACTAAAAGGCGTCCCTCCGTTTACTTTTGACTCTAAATTTGTCTTCCCAAACTAGTTGCCCAGTCTTACGCGGTCATTTTAGTACCGAGGCCGCTACTCGGTTTTAGAGTGGACAATTCTTATTTACCTTGTAAGGACTGAAATTTCACTCTCAAATTTAAATGAAGACTAATAATATAAAGTGCTCAGCGTTAGACTATACTTACACCAATGACATACAGACGCACGATACACTCTTTGGGTTTGCTGGACATCACGTTTGAAAACACAGCTTCGACCTCTGGAAATTTGCCCTCACTGTCCTTCGGAGGCATTGGGTAAATACGGAAGGATCCCTGTGGCAAGTGTGTGATAATTTTGCTATTACAAGAACTGCGAAAAAACACTTCATAGCAACCTGTCGGTCCTCGGTTACTCCAATTAAATATTGGGTTGGTAGCTTTTATAGGTAAATTTGTGCTGCTGCATCCGTATGGATAGAATGCAGGTACCAGGTATCGAGACGATAATTTATCGGTCAACATGTACAATCTTTGTCGACTACAAAAACTTTTGTCGGCAACTCCAAACACGAGCCGAATTTTTGTCTTTGAACTAAGATTTCTTGTCTCAAGTAAAAAAATTGGCTGCTCCTGACAAGATTTTTTTTGTCTCCGACAAAGATCGAATGCTTGATTCAAAAACGTCAGTCTATGAACTATCGTCTTGTTTGTGGCATAAACAGACAAACAATCTGGAGTAGAACTTGGCTCGACTAATCACAGAGCAGTATTTATCACGTGATCACATTGCAAGATTCAAGATTGTGGTGCCATTTGCAAAATTGGAAGCCATTCAGTGGAATTTGCTTCAGAAGACAGAGGTCATGCTACCCTAACCCGACTAATGATCGTCTCGTGTGTGACAAACCTTGCATTCCAACAAATTGTCCGAGACAAATAGTTGGGAACTAAAAGACAAAAAATCGGCTTTCGTGTTTATTTTAGAATTTCTAGACAAATATCACCGTGCATTTTTTGATGAGCTTAGTGTCCCTCTATCCGGTATCCACAGCTCACAAACAACAACATTAATGCGAGACCAGCTTCTCAAAACTACAAAAATGTATCAGAACTTCATCTAGCCTCGCCTTAAGAGGTTTGGTTTTAGCAATTAAGCCCTTTGTAAAACATTATTATACCTTAAGCTCGCCAACAACTGTATCCTCCGCTTCATCGTTGGACTTTGTCTTACCCCGGCGAATGGAGAAAGTTGATACAAAGTCCTCAAACTCTTCGAAGCCTTCAACAGATTCAAGCTCGTGGTTGTAGATCTGCAGGAGACAAATTCAAAGTCATAAACTTTCTTAGAGTGTACAATGTTGAGACCTACTGAAGTTTCATATAAATTATTTCAACAGCGTCGTGCCCATCCCCATCAACAGCGTCGTGCCCATCCCCATCAATAGCGTCGTCCCAATTCCCACACCATCACCACTATTACCTGTAAAGTGTCGTAGCCACCCATTCTGTACAGCTGAAGATGGTCGTGTTTCTTTTCTTGTCCAGATGTCGATAAGAATTCAAACACCTAAAAGAGACAAGGAATTAATTTTCCATGATAAATCTGGAACAAACTACCTTCCAAGTTTTAATTAAACCTTTGTCTCACTTGAAAACACGAAGCAAGCTTACATACTGAGTTAAGCTTTTAACTATTACAAACTCTCGTTAAAGTTCGCTGGGCTGCAATGTACTCTCAGGTGCCATGTATACACGTCACGGGAAGTTTATTAATATTTCTATTTCTCTCTAGAAACTTTTTAGTCATGATCCGCATAAAAACTGAGGAGCTAAGCGGCACCTTTCGATTAAAAACCTGTGAAATTTAATTCGACTATTCAATTAGTTTGGCGACTTTCATTGGAATAGTATATTATTCCACAAAAAATACCAAAAAAACCTCATGACCACTCTTTTTTTTCAAGCTCTCAAGCACCAGTGCCTGTTGTGCCACATTTTGGTCAAGTTTAAAGGAAATCTACCGAAGAGGGAATTTGTTTAAAGCAAATTGCCGCAGGCCTATTGTTATCTCCGTTGTTCTTACACGGATCATTACTTACATTATACAAGGATAGCCCAGTAACCTACAATTACAATCGTCAAAAGGAAAATTCCACTCCACGGTCCCATTTGTTTTTTATTTCTCTAATTAAGATTAAAAGAAGCACGTACCAATTTTGAGTTCATTTTGTTTGAGAGACAAAAAACTTTAGAGTGTATTCGGAGCC
>JAODFW021389372.1:0-14358 GCA_027575235.2 Palythoa mutuki
ACAATCGCTACCCACTATCTATCACCGAATAGATAGTGAGTAGGGTAGCCAATCAGAGAACAGCATTGGTAATAGAACGCTAGTAGATATATACTAATATAAAATATACTATTGGCTTAACACAGGATGGTCCATAAAGGATGCTTCCTCACAAAATATAGCTGCTACTTTTTTTCTACTTTTCTAAATGACCAAAATACTCAGAACTGGTATAACTTTCAGACTGATTTTTTTAAATCTTTTTAGTATTCATAAAATAAATCTATGTGTATGATTATTTGTTGCATTTGTAATAATTATTATGTTTTATGTGATAATGGTATAGTTTCATTCTCAGCACAGCATCATAAGCTTGATATTGTAGTTTGTTTACTAAGTTAGATGCAGGCTAGAGTTATTTCTGATCTGGGGTCAAATGTTAGCCATATGGGGTGGTAATAGTAAACACACCATGCTTCAGTTGACCCCCCTGGCATCAGTGAAGGTCCATATCTGGCTCCATCCTCTCCACCACTGACACCACTGCCGACAAACAAAAGACGTTTTTCTTCCAGAGCCTTGCATCTTCTCTGTATGAATCAATAGAAGCAAAAATAAAAAGGAAAATTTATGTTGTAACGAAAAAAACAACAAAGAGATCAAAGATTTACAGTGCTACGCGCCTTACTGTTGCCACTTGAGAAAGTTATTGATTAAATTTTGATAACTTTTTGCTGAATTCAAAATGAGCCAGCCAATCAGAACATAAGAATTTCCAAGGGCGGAGATGTCAAATTAATCCATTCACTCCCTGGGGAATTTACAGATCACACAATGTGAGAACAAAAATGGCCTTCTAGGTGAAAGTTGAATACGGAGGGAAACGCTTCGCAACATTTCTCCTAAGAAAGAATTGTTCTTCTTTGGCTGACCTGGACGCACATAAGATCAGGATTCGCTAGCTACCATGACGAGGATGGCGATATGGTAAATGTTAGAGAAAACAGATCTTTTTGCGTTCTCGGAAATGCTTTGCACAGGGAAAGAAGTGAAAGACTGCGACTACAAGAAAATATTCATTCAAGCTAACAAAATTGACCCTCCGTGCCCGCGCAAAATGAAGCGAGTGGATTTAGGCATGGAAAATCCAAGTACTGGTGATGAACTCAGTTGTTTACAACCCAAACAACTGTCATTTAATGTGTCCAGGTGAGCCAAAGAAGAACAATTCTTTCTTCTGCTAACGGCTTACAAGACCATCATATGCTATGTTTTCCAGGAGAAATTTTGCGAAGTGTTTTCCTCCATATTCAACTTTCACCTGGAAGGCCATTTTCGTTCTCACATCGTGTGATCTGTAAATTCCCAAAGGAGTGAATGGATTAATTTGACATCTCCGCCCTTGGAAATTCTCATGTTCTGATTGGCTGGCTCGTTTTGAAGTCAGCAAAAAGTTTTCAGAAAGATGTCAAAATGTAATCAAAAACTTTCTCGAGTGGCAACGGTAAGGCACGTAAATTGTTCCTAAAAATTGAAATATCTTTAAAAATACATTCAGGGTTCACATACGTTAAATTGACCTTATCCCAAGTTATGAAAATGCAGAAGCATCATCAGCATATTGTTTTAATCAGATTGTATACATTTCCAATTCCACAATATTTAGTTTGGACTATACATTAAGGGAACTTGAATTGAGACACCAGAATTCACTCCTGTATCAAAAGCACCTCCATCTGTCTGACCTTGAAAGACATAATTGGCTAATTGTCCTTTACAAATTTGTATGTAACAGTTGAGTCTTAATGTTCAGTTCCATGGGAAGAAAGAAAACTATCATATGAGTAGCAAAGAAAATAACAAGCAAAGCTGAAAATGAGTGTAAGCTCATTTTAACTTCCACCAGGACCTGGCAGTTGAAGTTTTCAAAGCTGCAATCATGGAAGACCAAAATATATTAATTTCACAACAAAAAACTGACAAATGGCCAAAACAGTTTTTGACTTAAATTGCAGTGAATATTCCTGGGTTTTACCAGTACTTACAATTGAGTCTTTATACTCTGAGTTTCCACCATCAATAATAATGTCACCAGCTTCAAGAAGAGGAATCTTAAAATGAATGAAATCAATATATCATGAAATATTATACACCACAAAGTTGTCAATCAATCTATAAATGATGTGAAGAAAAATCTCATATGCTACAGACATTTTTTTAACTGCATGAGTAGTGTACAGTCAATTTTTTTATTGTTTTATACTCAAAAATGACAGATTGATAAGTTAATGTGCAATTTATTCTGGCAGTGCAGGTTAATATATGATTTGGCTATACTATATTAAATAATTATCTTTCGTAACACACACCACAACATTATCACCTTTCACAAACAAAATCACCCCACCCTTCCCCTCTTCATTTTTATAATAAAATCTACACATACCAGGGCCTCTTCAAGTTTTCAAGTTTTCAAGCCTCTGATATTGAGCAATGGTGCAATCCCACACAATTGATCAATAATCGCATCTGATTGTATAATTTGCAAATTTATGCACAATTCCCATTAATTCTTACAAAAACATAATATGAGTTGATAAAAATGGTATGACCTTGTAATGGTTGTCTTTGTACTGCTTTATAATGCATTTTCACTGTAATTCACAGCTCAATTAAAACATTGCAAAAAAGGACGAGAAACGATAATCATTTAATACGTGGTTTTTGCATTGCTTCATGCATCAGGGATCTAGTACTGAATTAATTCTAAAGTGTATAGTCATTGGTTCATAACGAAAACAATGGATAGAGTGTTGACCACTCAAAATCATCGATATATTCCATTTTATTGTTTGCTGTAAAACTGTTGCTTTTTGCACAAATATTGATCTCATCTTTTTACAAGTAGGATGTATTTCTTGTCACTTTTGCCTGAATTATTTTCAAATGGATAAGTTTTTAGTCAAATCAGCTGGAATTTCTTCTGAGAAGAAAAAGAGCCCATCTTCCAACTAAAATTCTTTTTCATCATTACATACGTAACAATTACAGCAGCTGTAAATGATCAATGAAGCAATTCAAAATTTATACCATCTTTTACAAGCAAAATCACTCTACCCTTCCCCTCTTAATTCACATTATACATTAAACTAATCAATGACAGTTTTACAAGCAAAATCACCCCACCCTACCCGCACTCATTTACACTATACATACCAACAGTTCAATGAAGCCAGTTCTTCAGGTTTTACAAGTAAAATCACCCCACCCTTCCCCTAGTCATTAATGTTATAAATGAACATACCAACTGTTCAATGAAGCTATCCACAGCACTACCAGCTTTCACAAGCAGCATGACCCTTCTTGGTTTCTTCAGATGTGATACCATCTCTTTTAGTGAATGTGCGCCAATAATATTGGTTCCTTGAAATAACAAGAAAATAGAAATTGTATTACATGGAGTAATTTTCAACCCTGATCTCCAAAAATAGACATTAAAAGGACTTTCTAACTTCTAATCATATCAACTTCCCTCTCAAACCTCATGGCTTGCAGAGTGAGCTACTTAGCTACCTGAGTCAATAGTTTGGCCATTTTTTTCACTCTGAAATTATTGCTTTTGTTGCAAAACCCATTATAGGTTTTATGAGTGCTTTGATTTATTTGTACATGTAATTCACTTGAAACGCATGGTCCAATCATGAACTCAGAGACACCACAAAACATTTCTACAACTGCCTGTACTTTAGGAGTTGCCACAAAATCTATAATTGCCACTTAATATTTGGTAACTCACATGATAAGAAAGTACAGTTATTACTGACAGTAAATACAACAACTGCTTGTTGGAACATATAATTAGCTGAGCACCTGCACATAATTGTCCCTAAAAAAAACATAAAAAGATCTTTTTCAGAGTAAATCAGAGCCATTGTTGTTGACACTGCCATCCTCATTGCTTAAAAGGTCCCTACTAATTAGTGGTTACAAGTTACCATGGCACACAATTTGTAAGACTGGCGATTTTAGTCTTTTCAGCTGCATCTTATACCTACACTTACACTTCACATACCAAAAATTTTGTTTAAAAAATATTTTAAAACTGCTTAAAAAATATGTATTAACCCTCTATGCCCCAAACACGGCAAATGACATGTTGATAAATTCTCCCAACCAAGCTTCATACTTTTTGATATAAGTAGTTTGGGAGAATTTGGCTTTTCAACTTCCACAGCTTATTCACTTTGATCAATTCCTTAATTCTCATTACCAGTTGTATTATAATTTTGTTTGAGTTATGCTAGAACTTAGATGTTGATAAATTGCCTGGGGCTGAAACGGTTTAGTACTAACAAATTTAGCAGCCTGTGTAGCAAGTGCCAAAGTCAAAGGAGAGAAGAAGAGGTGAAAAACCTTCCTCTTCCCTTAGCTTCCCTTTAGTGCTTGCTATGCAGACTGAAAAGTTACCTTTTGCTTCATTTGCCAAGAATCTGTCCACTTTTTCCACAGTCCGGTTATATGCACAAACCTATAAACGATTCCATCATTCAGTTGCTGCACTGACTACTTGCTGCAGGCAAAATTAACCATGCAGCTATCTGGGGTGTTTTGACTAAATACTTGTCTTTGAAAAAATGATACTTGTTTCTACAGCTTTTGCATCACAGCCAGTCTACCTTCAGCATTAATCTCACGGGTTATACCTTACCGTCAACAGTAAAAGTTATGCATTATTGACAACACTGTCAATGGTTACTTAGCTGTAAGCCTTGAAAGCCTCAAAATAAAATGAATCAGAATTAACTCAAGCAATAGCCAATTACAAGCCCTTTTCATGGCAAAGAATAAGTCTCATTTTACTCTACAACTTCAGAAATTGAGTTTGAAGGTTGTCCCAGAAAACCAAGTTTCCATACAAGATACATTCTGACTTATTATCAATATTGCTTCAATTAATCCTCTCTTATTTTCATAATATTTTCTTAATTTTTTTATATTCTGAATATTCATTCATTCATATGTAATATATCAAATGCTAAGTTTTTATACATTTTTTTCTCTTTTAATTTATTTCATCGATTTTTCTTTGACTACTTTGGTATTGTAATTTTTTGACAGCTAACTGACCAGTATAGCTAACTAAAGTTATTTTAGTTAGCTACACCTAAATTTATGGTTCCCATAATACAGAAATTATAAATAATTTATGCAAAAAGGGTGAAATAAAATCATTGTCATTATCATTGTCATTGGCTATTGCTAACTCATTTTCATATTCTATGTTCACCCGTGCAAACGTCACAATAATAATAATTGAGCAGTAAATTTTTCCTTTTCAAAGGTCTAAAAAGGTCATAAAAATTGCGCCGGACCGCAAAAAAATCAAGTGCATATATATATTTTATTATTCACAAGGTATGTTCACCTTAGTATTTGATGTAAATAAAAGGTATTTGTCTTGAACAAAGTATTAGCTTTATAGTCATGCAATATTGAAGAAAATGAATAGATTTCAATTACTTGTTTAACATATATTTTGTGATATTAGACAGCTGGAGAAATTGCCTAACATCGTATCGCACTATGTAAATATTCTGAAACACAATGACCAAGCAAAAATGGCATTGGCACAAGCGGCACAAAAAGCTTTCCATTGACAAAAGAAAACAACAATCAGATACAATATACAATCGTTTTAAACAACTAGAGAGCATATATTTAGCTAAAGAGGCAACATAGTATAGTTTCGTACAATGCAATTGCAATCTTCACACTGAAAGTAGACATAACTTAAATTAAAATGCAGAACGCACTCACATACCACAAAGCCGTGATCATTCATATTGAGAATTAGGTTCTGGCCCTAAATAAGAGACAAGAAATATTATTAAATCAATTAACAATAATTCTCAGACTGGCACTGTCTCTTGTGAATGAGTGAAGCACGAACGGCTCAAGAGGCAGAAAAAAATAAGCAATCTTACCATTACGGCCAACCCGATCAAAGCAATGTCAGCCCTGTAAAAAAATTCAAACAGAACAGAAATATTGCTAGAAAATGTTCAATTTTTCCTAATGTTATTTTGAATACTTTGAATACGTCTAGACAGTGGACCAACTAGGAGTTCTGTAATGACTGTATGGTTACTACTGCAACTGTAGTGGCATAATCGTAAAAAATCAATTTTCTACTTTGACCTTATAAGATAGTTAATTGTAGGCCTTAAACAAAACTTTCTGAGGCTGCATAGTAAGTACACCGTGATCAAGCACCTTAAAACTACCTAAACTTACTTTGGAGTCCCCATTCTTTAATTGCCTTAATAGTTTGCAACAAGGAAAAGTTACACGGTCACCCCTGGGACTAGTTCGCTGGGGTAGGCAGGCGACCTTTGCGCTTGGCGCGTGGTAAAAGCGTGGAGCCGAGACCACGTGGGATAGGGCGGGATGGAGAGAGCCACGATCAAATATCAGGTGAAAAGTTTGACCACAGTAAATTTTATTCATTTTCCATTTATGCTATTCAGTGTTGATTGCAATCCACAACAAATCCCACAGGGGAGGGACTAGGGTTACTTCACCTACGAACCTTTAGCTAACTTTGTACAATAATGAATAATCATATCACTTGTGTTCGCAAAAGTATATACATTAAATTTCTTTTTCTGTAATTTCATGGTATCCTACAATATTAACCCTCAGACGTCCAACAAGCTAATTTATTGTAACAAATTAAATTAACCCAATAGGAAGGCGGATCATTTGGACCAGTTTTGGCAACCAAAATTAATTGGCAGGTACAAAGCTCATTTATTGTAGTTTCCAAAAATAATCTTTTTGCTCAGTTAATTGGCAACACTATCTTTAGTTGATGTCATTTTGCAAAATTTATTTAAAAAATTTTCATTTTTTTTTTGCTTTTTTTCTTTTCTTTTTAATATGAATTATTCAATAAATTATTAAAAAATTGTGTAGTTTAGATTGTTGTATTCCCTGTTAAAAATCCCAGGGGAAGGGGCTAGTGCTACTTCACCTACCTACTTAATTATGTTTACATGAAAGTCACAAAGTATCTTAGTACTTTGAAAATAATTTTTTTAAAAAAATTGTTTTTTCCAGTAAATCTTTTCATTTTCAAAACTCAAAAAAAAAATTCTTTTTAGTGTACCAACATGAAACTATTAAAGTCAAAATGTGTGTTTACTCATTATGAACAGCTACTGAAAATTTGGCGGGCAACATCAACACACTTTTAAAAAAAATTGAAAAAGACAGGGACTTCCCTGCCTTGCCATTTCAAGGGTTAAAGCTTGTAACCCCAAAAATAAATCCTAAAACCACAAAAGGCTCAAACTCTGTGTGAGTGGTTATATTGCAAAAACTGAGTGGTTTGTTAGACTTTGTATGGGAATTTAGACTAAAATCAATAAATCTATATTAAATGATAACGCAATAAATTACAACTTTATAGTGTCACATTTCATGTGTTACTGCTGTTATTCTGGTAGTGATTTCTGGCCATTCAGCTCTGCCAGGGCAGAGCATTGGGAATTTTATTCAAAACCATCAAGGCTAAAAAAAATTTAACATATAAATGAGTGGTGAATAAAACCAAATGTTTTTGATCAGCTGGACCTGCATCTGGTTTATTGTTTTTTGCTTTTCAAAAATCCCAGTTGTACAAAACAAAAGCTTCATGACTTAAGTTAGTCCCTTAGAGAAACGGAAAGGTTTGGAAAGAATTGATTTGTTTGTTCAAGCTTGGCTTGAGATCAGAAATGTAAATTATTGCTTCTTAGTAAATTTTATGTATTTTTAGTGTGTTGCATTTCTATAGATAGAATTTACCACTTAAAATTATTATTTACTATATTTACATCCTTGTATCTTACTATACAGTGGCAGGACTGGTTCACAATTACAAAAATTTGAAAAATTCTCTCTAGAATTGCAACACAGATAAAACTGTTATTATGGAAGCAATAATTAATAATCAAAAAGATTTAAGAGAATAAAATAAAAGTAATCTCAAAATATACCCTCAAATACCCCTCTATAATGCAGGGTTTGGACATATGATTCGTGAGATGCAAAAACTTAAAGTGTTATTATTTTTTATACATATTGAATTGTTCTAATTAATACATTTTCCAGCATACACAAACTCTTATAATGTCCAGAAGTAAAACTGATGTGCTAACAAATTTGTAAGATTCTAGCCCTATTTGATTGAAAGTACAGCTTCAGTTTCCTCTTACTGGTCTTGAATATTTTAATTGCTCAATTATAAGTGTTTTAAAATTTCTATTTTTCAAAAAATCACTTCGTACGGCGAATGTGTCTCAACAACACTCCACAATTTCAGTTAGAATTACAAGCTCTCCATTTAAGACAGAACAATTATGTTCACTTACACAACAGCTCTTCAACAAAAATTTTATTGTCATTTTCCAGTCTTCCATTGGTTTTGTTATTACAAGCTGTTCAGTGTTGTTAACTTAAATTACGTTTTTCTTAGTCATATAATTATTTCTTAACTATAAAGTAAGAATATTCTTTTTCAAAAATTGACTTGCAAACTTGTCAGAACTAAGGAAGTTTTAGATGTCACTTTTTCCCCAAAAAATTGTCTGCCTTAAAATATCTGTTGATAAACATGTCAATGTTACAGAGAGGGGTAGGGCAAAAATTTTACTAACTTTCTTGTCAAAATACCCTCCCAGGGATTAAATTTTCAGATAACAAATATCAAACAGCTTTCTTGTGTCAAAAGCAACTCCCTCTGGGTACCTTAGTGTCTCAAGCCCCCTTCCCTCTCTTCCCTAATAGGCATACCATTGATAGAAGTCTCTGAAACTGTTTTCCAGTGTGAGACTTTAAACCATTGCTAATATCCAACTCTATATTTTGACCATACTATCAAATAATTATATATTATTATACAATCATGCTAAAGTTATCATGTTTTAACCAGGATAAGCTAACATTAGTGTGGCGGCTCATGCATCATTGGGTGGTCTTCAGTGACCTCCTCAATAACTGTCTCTACTCTTGATTTTCCCAATGGTTTTGAAGATACTCCATTCACTTTTGGGCCCATCAGGTATTCTATGGCTGGTACTTCATTATACAACAACTGATCAACCATGGCAAAATCCTTGCGACGACGCTCAACATCCTCAGCTTTTGTCCAAGAGTGATCTGCTTCAAGCTTATAACCTCCTAGACACTCATGTGGGCAGGATGGACCCCACTCCTAGAAAACAAAAAGATGAGAAACTAGTAAGTTTTAATTTCTCACTTACATCAGGATGTAAACATGTTAAAAAATTATCAGATGTGTTGAAAACACTGATGAACATCGAGTTGTAAGACTTCTTTTGACTGGATAAGTAAAATAAACAACTTAAGTTAGTATGACAAATTTAGTTAGGGGGTGTGGTTGAGAAGTTATATTTTAAAAAAATAATGAGAAATTTACAAATTTAAACATTGTTTAGAAGGAATTATGCCAACTTTGCCCTTATATAGTTCCCACAAAAGCCATGTATTATAAAACTGGAAATTAGTGTCAAAAATAGTATAGTTGACAGCACAAGTTAAGTACTTAGTACAGGCTATCATATTTAAAGTGTCTATGAAACAATTTTTTTTTTCATTTGATAGAATTAAAAAGTCTTGATTAAAGTGACAATGTTATACTTTATAATATCATACATGCAACTTGCACAACAAGTCTTAATCTTTCAATTTGAATTTTAAGGATTTATCAACATTTGGATGATTTAAAAATGCCTTTTACTTCATAGCAACAGGCTTTTTCTTTGCACTCCAGATTCATTACAATAAACATACAGTTCAAGGCATCTACAGTATCACCAACATACTGAGCCAGTATCATTCATTGTTATTTAGCACTATAAATAATTAATGATGCACTAGCCAAGTATGTTACGATAAGGCAAAACTACACAGTAATTTACAAAATACTTGTGTATAAAGATTAACATAACTAAGCCCTTTATTTAGGCAAACAGAATTTGACATGTACCTCCTGTGAAAGCATTGAGAAGTACGTTGAGCCATCACTCCTCCGATACAAGTAATACATGTGACCTGGTCGCTTTTTGAAGTTGCACTGTGCATGATGAAGTTCAGCATTTCTCTTTGTTTCCTCAAGAACCTTTCTGGCCTGTTCATAACAAAAGTAGATTGACTAAAGCACACATTTATAAACACATACATGTACAAGCTAAGAGTTTTGAAACACTGTTAACAAACTCATAAAGGAGATTTACAATCTTGATATAATATACATTTTACAAATATCTAAAAATTCTTTTAGACAAATGAAATAGGCATCTGACTGAGTTGTCTGGCAGGATGTAAGTTAACTTGTTACTTCAGTATTTGTTTGAACTTTATATTACGCATAACGACATATAATTTTATATTGATATTGAACTACAATTGGATAAAACTATTGATATCATTAAAAGTTACTCAAGTTTCATGCTTGATGGCAATCATCAGACTGAATGTTAATGTAAATATTTTTGTTGCTAAATATGTTTTTTGAATATTGTTGACATCAACAATCTAATTCTATAAGGAAGTTTGTAATATGATTATAAGGTTAAAAAGAAACTGGTCCTCAAGTTGAATACTCAGAAAAAATCCTGTGTCACTGACAGAAATCAAACCCATGAACCTCTGAATTAAATGTACCAGTCAGGTTCTCCCACTGAGCAACAGACTCACATGAGGAGCTGAGTCATCACCGGTTAAGTTATTGCAAATTGTCTGTTACAGCAGTAAATCTGAGGGTCATGGGTTTGATTCAGGATTTTTTAGTAACTCAACTTGAGGAGCAATCTAATTCTCGTAGGATAATTGACAGTTAATATGTATTTCTCACTTGTTCTTGGAGATGTTTTATCTGTTCTGCAATTAAGATCAGCTTATTGCTGGCTGCACATCGAATGAACTGATCTGCCTTCTGCACCTCTTGAGCCAAAGCCACCAAATCATACGGGTCACTAACACGATGCACACGTTCTGGGTTAACAAGTTGCTTGGTCGCTTCACTGTTTGATGTATCTACTGTGTGAGCTACCGCTATTAAAGTGAGGAAAAAAAAGTCTGAATAGGGAATCAAAGAATTATGATACCATTCTATAGGCAGATATCTGCTGACATAAGCAGTTACAAACAAGCCTTTTCGATTAGAAACACCTCGTTGTAACACATTAAAAAAAAGGAACCTTTGTCTTAAGTCACCAATCAAGGACTGCATCACTTCATTAATCACAATGATTGAAACTCTACTAGATTGCTGTTTATTACCAAATTTGAATAAACTGCACATAATTTCTTTGGTGTCTCACTTTGCCTTTCTGTATGAAGCAACTTGCTTTTTCTGCACTTTGATGGCAAGAAAGTTGGCAAAAACTAAGAATAGTAACTTGACTTTAGGAATAGATTTTCTTGCAACTATCAACAACCTTTACCTGACACTAAACTAGTAAAATAATTAAAACATTTAAACAGGGCCGACTTAAATATACGGTGGAATACTCTCAGTCTTTTATCCTTTTTTTCCATTCTTGCTTTCGCACGAAGTAAGGGGCCTTGTCAGGAAATTTTCAATTACAGAGGGAGAAGCTAATTAGAATAAATTGCAATGAAATGAAAACATCTGAGTTAGAATCAAGTTCAATTCCTCTACAACTCTAAAACATTTCCCTAACGCAGGTAACAGGGAACCAAAGTTTGTTCGATTCAATGAACTATGCAGTACGACAGAGACTTGCTATACAACTCACTTACCTAAACTTAGTTTATCGGGATCATCCATGGTTTAAATTTATAACTTTAAAAAGCTACAGAGATCGACGTTTTCCTCTTTCCAAAGCTGAATCAAGTTCAGTGATGTAACCTTTGAAAAGTGGATCCCATTGCGCAATTCACTTGCTCTACAACAACTAGAGCTCAGTTTCTCGCAGTCACTCAGCAGGGCCTGGGGCTCTCTTACCACTCACTTATTTCGGCTGACTGGGCTACCTGTGATACATGGTATGCCAAGTCATAAAATTTATCATATTCACAGAATTATCTATCCATAAGCCCTTCCGGCGCCAGCTCAAATAAGTGAACGTTGGACCCGCAAGGTTGTTCTGCGTAAATCGATCAATAATTACTCATTCCGTTCGCGAAAAGTTTCAAATCACCTGATCACGTGTGGACTCAACAAACAGCTTTGCACACGTGAAACATATCACACACGCTTTTTTATAAGAACAACTTTATAAGAACGAGGCTCAAATTTACCAAAATTTAAGAACAATTTAAGAACAAACTCAGGCTGAGCCTTGATAACTAGGAAAGTTTTCGTGGTAGAAAATTGAGTAAAACTTAGCGATACAGCATAAAACATAAAAAGATTCACTGTAAAGACTGCTCAACAAACAATGAAGGTAGTTCGCCTCTAAGTTCAGCCGTACAATACATGTGTGGCGCAAAGCGTTTCATTTTCCAACACCTTGTTTTATTTTCTTTTTTCTTCATTAAAAATCACTCACAGAAATACGAACAAATTAAGAACAAAATGAGACTGAAGTCGCCAAAAAATTAATAACAATGAGCCTCGGCAATGTTTACTGGTTGTTATAAAAAAACGTGTATAAGCTGAAAACCCGACCGATAACTTTTTTTAGAAAATACACAAAATTAAAAGCTTTAATTAAGAACATGAAGTGTGATTTTATGACAGTTTTGCCTGAAACCCGGTGGAATAACACACGTGAGAATGTGGGCGTTTTTTAGCTCTTCTCTTGCATGCAGGTGCTGCTTTCACGGCGATTGCCACACGCCTCCAAAGCGTGCATCGTTTTTCATGTTTTTTGATTGCTCATTGAAATATTATGAAACGAAAAACGCAACAGCTAAAGCACATAGTGTCTGTTGGAAATTGGAGAAATTGCTGATGGGGACATTTGATTTTAATGAATTTGAAGGTAATAGATTTTTGTTGTGGAAAACTGGTGCATTGAACAAAACACTGATTGCATTTAAAACATTACAAATTGTCACAGATATTGTATAATAGCATTGAAAAGCTACTTGCTAACAACAATTGTTCTGGAGATGTAAGTACACGTGCCGTGAGTTAAAGAAATTCAGTCCCGTCAAGTCAACGGGTTGCAGTAAGCTGAAATTTAGCTATCTCTCGTTACAGAGAATGGATGCGCGCTCTGACTTGTACTTCGTACCTTTTCATTTTGGACCCAGCAACACAGAAAAAGTAACGTCAACACTTTTAACTCCACCAGTATCGCCTTCGTTTTTCGATGATAAAAAACAATTTAATGAAACGAAAACATTACCAGAAACGTCTTCGCCGTTAGAAAATTTGATATGTCTCTCGGAAGAAGAATTGGACGAAGAAGCGTCCACGTTTTCGCGCCAAAACTGCTGCGAACACCGCTACTCTCACGTTATTTTAAATGACATTATGTGGGATAGCTACTGTACTAAACGACCTGATTCAGCCATGGATTTAGAGGTCAATTTTAGTCTTGCTTCGACACCTGTTTCTTTTTCAGATCAATGTGTGACAGATACCATTGGAACAGAAGACTTGTTATATCTTTCTGACGACGATCAGTGTTTTCGAGTTATAAACACGGCGGATAAAAATGAAAACAAAGAATTAGGTTTTAGTTTGGAGGAAAACAACTGCCCGCTCTTTTCGGAGTCTGGTAAGTTTTTTGTGTTTTTATTGGTTTTGATACAACATAGTCATATAGATAAAACTCGAAATAAGGATTCAAAAATTTAGTTTGTTTACACCACACGAACCGCTGACAGTGCCGGGCAATGACTGGAACATGTCGCCGGTGGGTCCCAGACTGCGCTGGGACAGTTAAGGCATATGAAACCGGCAGTCTGGGATCTACCGGCGGCGCACCGGTGATATGTTCCAGTCATTGACCCTGCACTGTCGGCGGTTCGGTCGCCGGCCGGGCGCCCACGGTAAATTTATATGGAAACCAGGAATCTCGACAATGTCGTGGACAGGTAGTCCTTGTTATTATAAATGTATCTACATGTTGTAAATGCTACTTTTGTGAAACAGTATTGTTGGTTTTATGATAAATAAGCTTTCTACAAGACAAGATTTTTACGCTCTGCTTACTTGATGTTTCAAAAACCCTACAAATGAATTTCTGAATTAGCTCAATAGACCAGCTTCGCATTCCTAGTTGCCGCTGATTTAAATAACTGCAGATTCCTTTTGCACAGTGTTAGCCTCGTTTTGTTGTTAAGTATTCAAAAATATTAGTGCGAGAGAGCGAGAGATTACACCTTCAACAATAC
>JAODFW021390299.1:0-22668 GCA_027575235.2 Palythoa mutuki
GGGGGCTTATTAGAGAGGAGGGGCTTATTAGAGCTTTTACGGTATGTAATGGTAATAGGACTGAGTGGTTAACTGGAATCCAATTTGTTTAATCGCAAGTAATAATAACAGACAACACAAAGTCGTATAACCA
The DNA here is from genome assembly GCA_027575235.2 of Palythoa mutuki. Taxonomy (NCBI): domain Eukaryota; kingdom Metazoa; phylum Cnidaria; class Anthozoa; order Zoantharia; family Sphenopidae; genus Palythoa; species Palythoa mutuki. The sequence continues at coordinate 134 of JAODFW021390299.1, forward strand.
ATTTATGATATTAATTACAATTTCCAAAAACTGCTGACTGTCTTCTGAGTTGGTTTGTTCAGCTGTCCTGATAACAGGTAGCAATAGTTTTCAAAGATTTTTGGGAAAAAAAAGTTCAGACAGCCAATCTGATTTGAAGGAATTGTAATAATCAAAATTAAATTTATTTTCAAGGAATTAACATCAGTACATGTCTGACTTCATTCAGAGGTTTCAAATTATCCTCAACATCAAATTCTGATAGTTACTTGCAGACTGTTTGAAGTGAAAATATGAACAAGTAAAGGACTGGTGTTTGTCTAAACTTTTAAATAAAACATATAGCAGTATCATTGGTGGAAGAAGATTTCAATTGTAGTACCTTTGTCTTGTAAGTTTTGCACGACTGGTTAGGTTGTTTCATTAAATGTGTGCCATGTTGAAATGCTCTCCCTTTCTACATAAGTCAAAACAAGACAAGATCTTGTAGGATGTAATGGTGTAGATTTGATGATTGCTAAACCGCTCAAGACATCCTCCATTGATCAAACTTATTTTATCAACAAATGATATAGTTTTATTTTGAAACATCAAAGCTTGTAACTAACACTAGGCACATAAGTTTCACAAAAAAAAATCATTTAACCAAAAGTTTTGCAAAAATCTCTTCAACTAAACCTTTAAGTGCTAAACTTTCTGCACCCGTGTTCTCAGCCATTTTTATTCTCGTCAAGCTGTCAATCAAAGGCTGTCCCTTGTGAACCACTGTTGCAGCATGCTGGGGGTTAGAACTGAGAAATCTTTTAATAATTCTTAATAGCTGTTTCTGCCTCTTTATGTCTGGATTTGCTAGGGCTTCAGCTAAACACTCGACATTGTCGTCACTCATTACATCTTCATACACTCCACCAAACAGTTCTGCCACAAGGTAAAGGCTGCGACATGACCAGTCCTGCACTTCCTCATCTTCGTGGCAGAGAAAGTTAATCAACACACCTGTCAACTCAGCAAGTGGTTTGCTCTCCAGAAGAAGCTTCTCAGCAAAATGACTCATTTCTTCTGAATTAGATTCACCTTGATTTTTAGCTTGGATAGCTCTTCGCACTTCCTTTGAGACATTCTTAAGAATATTATTCACTGTATCAAGAAGAGGGAGCAGAGATGCAGTGAAATTATCACGATCCATTCTCTCTCCATTCATTACTGTTGCAATGTCGACAAACAGTGAACTGACAGTGTCAATCAAACCTTGTTCATACAGCAATGAGATATTGATATCCTTGGATGAAACAACACATTCCAGCAATCCCACTATGCTTTGCATGAGACTCGGGCTCATATTTCCTGCATGTGCTTGTGAGATACTTGCTAGTGTTAACAGTAGGCCTTGATCAAGAAATATTCTAATCATCTCTGGACTTCTCTCCACAAATGACAGCAGCAACTTGAGCCCATAGGCTGGCAAAGGATCTTGGTCCTGCAATATCATGTCGTACTGCAGAAGTAGGTGCTGACTGATAACCTGTTTAAGGACATTGATCAGAAACTTTAGCATATTAAGCTCTTCCAAAAACAGACACACGAACTGTGAATAGTAGTGTTTCACAGTACTATTCACATTCTAAAGTAACAGTTCTAAGTTGTAGATGAATATAATGTTCTAAACTTATAGTATGTGAAAAAATCCTTCATTGTTGCATCACAAATTTTACTGACAGTATCCTTGAGTGTTGTGATAAGAGTTGGAATGGTACACAGCTCACTAACAGATGAAATTTAAAAGCAAATAATATTTTCACTAAAGTATCAGATGGTCAAAAGAGACCTGATAGATTAAAGGATTTGAAGAACCTAGGGAAGACCATGGCTGAGATGGAACAAGTGAAAGGAAGAGGTGGAAGTCATTAGTGATAGCCCTAAATACAACACAGGTGAAAAGGATGTTGTTGTTGATGATGATTTTGGTGTTGGCAATGATGATGATATTGGTGATGATGATGACGTTGTTGATGATGTTGGTGATGATGGTGATGTTGATGGTGATGATGATGATGGTAATGATCATGACGATGATATTGATGGTAATGATGATGATGGTGAAGGTAATGTTGATGGTAATGATGATGATTATGAAATTTTTCTTTGGTATTTCTTGAAACTGAATGCACTAGCCAACATTACAGTGAAGGAGTTTCTAATTGGGCATTTTTCCCTCTGAACTTTCAAAGTTAAAAGAAAATAGCTGCCCACTCTTCCTAACCCAAAATCCCCATGTCAAGTAACCATGTGCCTACCTCATTTAACTTGCTAGTGCTTGTCCTGATGTCATCTGAGTTGCCAGCTGAGTTACACACATTCTGGTTGTCAAGGTACAAAGAGGCAACATCTGAGAACATTTTGAAGCACAACACCCTGGTGTTACCATTAGAACTATTGACCAGGGATGCCAGGGGAGGAAGAACTTGGTCAACAATTACTGAATGGTACTGAAGCAAAAGAGGAGGATGTTGGGTTACAGCTTCAACTATAGAGAGCACGACATTGGTTAGATCTTCAGCAGCATTTGGCCCTGCAGCAGAACCAATACTAGTAGTTCCCGAGTCAATTGACTTCACCAAGGACAACAGGGACCCAACATCAGTCAGGAAAGCATCATTGACAATCTGATGTCGGAATACATGGCTTGTGATTAAGTGCAACACAATGGACAGGAGAGGGAGAGAGGTGCGTAAGTGTTTTGCTTGGGCAGCAGATGGGTGTTTTCTTCCCTGGACAGCATCAAGTGCAGACAATACACTGGATAAGATATCAGGTGTCTCTTCAATGACAGTGGACACACATGCACTAAGACACTGCTTTAAATAAGCATAGTTTGCTGGTGCTTCGCCTTTAACAGGTGTCTGTCTTCTCATATCTTTCTCAATGTACATGACAAGCCGTGCTTGACAACATGACAACAAAGCATCCTTGCTGCCAAGGGTCAGTAACTCAACCATCAGGTAAGCTTTACCTCTAACCACAGTGGAAGGGTTCTCAAATAGATGAATAAATTTCTGTATCATCTCCTTCTCTTCAATCACTCGTCTTGCTTGACGCCTCGAAGAAAGAAGCAACAAAAACGTTGTTACAACAGCTTGTTGCACTTTGGCCAGTCCAGCTGTCAAGGAGCTGATAACAGTTTTAAAACCTGATTTCTCAATAACGTGTTGAAATGAACCAGGAGATGCTTTTGTCACTCGACATAAAGCAGAGACGGCAGTCACTTTCTGAGCATCAACTGTGCAGTGTGTGAAAAGGTTCCACAAAAGCTGAAAAAAAAAGCAATAATTTTCAAGAATCAAATTTTTGAAAACCTTTTTAACAGAAGGTTTTTAAAAATTTGATTCTTGAAAATTACCTTTTTAACAAAAGGTTTTTAAAAATGTTTTCCCTGTCAGCAAAAAAATACTGAAATTTATCAAATGAAACAAAACACAAGACTAGTCAACAACAGGAAAATGGGGTGGCTCCAAAAAAAAGCTGGGAAAAAGATAAGCAGACAAAACAGTATCATGTGATTATAAAAATAAAAAATAAACAGAAAAGGCTGTTCACATACCCAGGGAGTTCAGTAACTTTCCAACTAGAAGGGTACTTGGGATATGTATACAGTATGCGAGAGTATGTGGGATAAACAAGTTTCCAACTAATGAAATTGTTTTTATTGCTGAATCCAAAAAACTCCCCTTTCAATCTGGAGTTCTGAATATTTTTTCAAAAAGACTTCTGTGCTCTTTTATTTACTTTAATTTATTATTTATTTTAAGTGGTTATTGCATAAAAAAGAGGCAATGATCCTTGCATGACTCAAAAGTTTTTATGATTACTATTTAGTATAATTTTTTCAAAAGTTTTAGGAACACAGTTTGTAACTTTTGTTTTTAATTATTTTGTTTATTTCAAGTGGTTCCTTTTGCTATAAGGGCCTTTGACTTGAAAAGTTCTCAAAACTGAATCTTCTGGGATGGTGTAATGTCTGCTATGCATTATAATTGGTTTCACATTATGTCTAGATTTTTAAAAAAAAACATTTTTCTAAAAAAAACAACTGAAAATGAATAAAAGACTGACTGCTTATAACTTCAATAACCAAAAGAAATTATAATTTTATTTAACACGGTTTCTAGTGATTGGTTAGGAAAAGGAAATTATACCTGAGCTGTTTCATTGGAGGCAAATTTCACACAATGTCGTCCTTGCGTTGTGGTGACATTCTCAATTGTCTTGGCAGCAAAGTGTTGAACTGTGATGTCTTCTCCATCTCTTAGACATCTGTTGATGATTGTGAATGTCACTCCTACAACGGAAGATGATAACTGGAATGAGGGTTTTAGCAGCACCACATACGTCCTTTCACTGTTCTTTAGTTTAAAGTCCAGTAAATCACATAATTACTGTATTTACTTGATGTGTATATGTCAATACCGTGTATTAATTTTAAGGCTAGGAAGTATGTGAGAATGATTGCACACAATTTTAACACATTTGCTTCAATTAGACTGGAGAAGTTCTAATAATAAAAGTTATTTTGACTTAACCCTTTCAGCCTAGAGCAATTTATCAACCTCCAACTTGTCATAAAATAACTCAATCAAAACAATAGAACTGTTGATGAGAAGCAAGGAATTGATCAAGTAAAATAAGCTATGGAAGTTCAAGTGCTAAATTCTCCAAAACTGCTAATAATATATATTAGGAAGTATGGAACTCAGTTGGGAGAGTTTAACAGCACGTCATTTGTCATGCTTGGGGCTCAAAGGGTTAAACTCAGCACAATTCATTGCAAACACCAGGGCTCGACACCAACAGTAGCCAATTAGTCACAGACTTGAAAGAAACTCAGTTTTGGCTAGTAGGTTTTTGATTTCCACTTGCCACTTTGGCTGGTAAACAAAATGAAGTTGACCCAAGTAGTTTCTGTCCTGGAATTTCATGATTGTGAACATATCATGTTTCTGGGCAAGAGCTGTTCAGATTGTATGCAAATTTGACACTGTTTACTTTTTGTTGTTTGGCATATAAACGTTATTGAACATGTTATTATGTTGAAAGAAATATATGACAAACAAGACAGCATTTTCTGAAAACACACATCAATAAACTCTTTTTTTTCAAAATTAGTAGAACAAAACATGACCAATCCAGCATCAATGCTTTGCTATTAAAAATTTTGCTTTGGCTAGTAATATTTAAGTTATCACTAGCCACTGGACTAGTAAGTTGAAAAGTTAATGTCGAGCCCTGGACACTAGTGATTTCCAGCCAAAGAACCCACCAGTACAAAGAGATATTATCTTAAATATGACTTAATTTACTAGGTAACCACAAATTTATAGTTTTTCCAACACTGTAATCAGCAAATTCAAGTGGAGTAACTGTTGATGTTTGCTGTCCACTGGCACTTTATATTGAAAACCCTAAAGGTGCACATTTGATAATATTATAGTTTCCATCTCTCCCTAAGGGGGACGGGAGAGCCTCTGATAGCATGAACGAGGTAATGGGGAGTTGTATAGGTTTGAAATTGATCAACATTCACCTTGACGTTGTTGATTGACACATTAGTTTGTAAGAGAATATCTAATAAACAGCCCACTATGTTAAATTACCTGGCACATCCCACATGCGAATAAGTCTGCCCTCATTCTCTTCTTGCGTGGCAGCATAAAACAAAAATTCTCCAAGAGCTGGCATCAAGTGTTGCTTTAGCCGTACATTGCGGAAGTTGTCTCTGATCACCTCAGTAAGGATGGTAAAAACTTCTGTCATGTTAAAGTTTTCTGATATCAATGTCGCATTACCAGCTAGGAGGCCCAGAGCATAACCTTTGATAGATTTAAATACAATATTTTTTCATGTATATCAAATAAACTAGCTGCAGAGTATTGTGTTAAACACATTAGGACAAAGGAAGGCTGACTTTGAACAGTTTCAATTTCCAATTAACCCCATAGCAAGAAAAATCAGAAAGCAAAAAATGTTAAGGAACCACGAGAGTGCAGAGATGAGGGGAAGAAAGTTTGTTGAAAAATAGATTCCAGTTGCTAAGAAAACAGACACTCCTACTGGCTAAAACCTGTGTGTGTCTGTGACTCATCATAGATAATACTACAATTTGAAGCTATTTGAAAGACATGAACTGCTCAAGTGTCTTAACACCTTACTGTGTAAAATGCTTAGTATTTTCAAAAATGATTGAGTTCTAAAGTAATGCAAAGTCGTTTTTCCTTACCAAGTCTTGCCTTGTAATCAGAAGAGAATCCACTCTTTAGTTGCTGCAGCATTACTGAAATCAATCCACACTCAAAGATAACATTTGCAAGATCTCCATTACGACACAGTGAAGCTAAATAAGAAGTTGTTTGAAGTTTATTCCTTTGTATAGTGGCTGTCTGGCCTCCACTCCCCTTGTCGTTCTGTGATAATGTAGTCTGAATCAATGTTAGGTGCTCTGACATTTTCTCTTCATTCAAATGGAGAACATCTTCTGGTTTAAGTGGTGGACAAGGCAGAGCTTTGGGATCAAACTTATGAACAGCTACTTTCATTATTTTGGGATTATCTGCAATTGGTGACACTATAAAATCAGATTCATGTAAAATCAGATCAGAATGCAGATAAATATCCTCATCACTCTCTTGTTTTAACATAAAGGAAGTTCTGTTTTCTCTACTTTCAGAATTTCCCCTTCCTTTTATTGTTATTGTCGCATTCCTCTGTAATTTAACTCCTTCTGAAATTTTATTTTCTTTGTCAGCACTTGAATTTCTAGCAACTTGTTTCTTAGCTGGCCAAGCCTCATTTTTCCCAGCAACTGTTAAGCCATTTTTTCCTCTAGAAGCTTTTCTCTGTTTGGCATGTTTCTTGATAGCTTCCAATTTATTGGAATCTTGTAAATTGTCAGTGGTATTGGGTGGTTTTGTCTCTTGTTCAGCAGCCTTAGTTTTTAAACCCTCATTTCCATTATTTGACTTTCTTTTTGAGAGTGATGCTGATGTTACATGGGGAGGACTGCTAAATGTATATGTTCCCTGTTCAATGGTAGGTGCTTTGAAAGTACTTTCCTTTTCAATGAAACTTTTTCCTTGGTTATTCATTTTTATTTCCTGAGTCATTTGAAAATGTTCTTCATCACCATTCATAGTTTCTTCATCAGAAACTTCTATAACCTTCTCAATGTCATTCCCTCCATCCTTGTTGAGGACTAATTTATCAACACTGTCAACAGTTCCCACACTGCTATCTTGCAAGGCATCAAGAGTTCCTTCCCAGAATACATCATTAATAAGTCCAGCCCAGTCAAGTCTTGCACTGGGATCTTTTACCAAAAGTTTTCTTAAAAGATGTGTGAAATTTTCTGAAGGTTTGATAATTTGCTTTCCTAGCACTTGCTCAAGTTCTGGAAAATCCTCATGAAAGATTTTAGCAGCAAGTTCAGCAAAAGTGCCAGCCACAAAAGGTGGTCTCCCTGTGAAAAGTTCAAACAGCAGGCATCCCAACGACCAGAGGTCACTTTCTTTGGAATGTGGTCCCCCTTGAAGTACCTCTGGTGCCATATACTGGGGCGAAGCTTTTGGTCGTTTCCTTCTTTCTGCTGTTGATCCCCTGTAAATGTGTTTCTTGCTGTCTGTATCATATTCTAACTCGTCATCATCGTCTGTTAAATACTCCTGGAAAGAGTAGAAGTCATCTTCACCTTCAACTCTTGCAAGAGCGAAATCTGCAAGTTTCAGTACTCCAGGTCCGTCGAGCATAATTCTCGACGGCCTCAGATCGCAGTATAAAATTCCCTGAGAGTGAATAAAGTGCAGGCCACTAACTAACTCCGCTCCAAACTCTTTAACAGTTTTCTCGGGTAAAACCGAGTCTTGGGAAATAATTGTCTTTAAACTACCGCCCGTACAGAACTCAACAACCATCCAAATGTGGTTTGTGGTTTCGTACCATTCATAAAATTTTACCACATTCCTGTGATCGAGTTCATGAGTCAATCTAACAATGTTTTGCAGCTCAAATCGCTTGCATTTTTCAACACAATGAATTGCAACAAACTCTATCGAACCTTTCTTTCTTCCTTTGTAGACAACAGAACGTTCTCCACGGCCAACTTCATCGTATAATACGTAATTCTCCATTGGAGAATCAACTGTTTGTACAAAACAAATACCTTGTATCCGTCAACAACGGTTAAACCAACCCGCCATTATTATTGTTATCAAACTGTTCGCATAGCATTGTGGGTAAGTCGGAAAGCGACTTGAAAGAAAGTACTTCAAGTAAGCCTAAATATATTGTCCCTATGTTGAAACAAAAATGGCCGACGAATCGAAGTTTTTGCACGATGGCTGAAAAAGAACCCGATTTTTCGTACATTTATCGTCTTCAGGAAGAGCAGAACAAAGTAAGAGAATCCTTTCATCAACTTCTAAGCCAAAAAAGGTCATTTTGTAACAAATTATTTCTGTTTTTACCAATGAAATAAAAAATAGGTCTACGTTGATTGCCAAGAGCGGTTAGCCACATGGTACGTAAAAATAAAAGTTTATTAGCTGTTGCTGTCATCAGAATGTTTCTTCAAGTATACCTTGCTTATTGCTTTCAGTCATTTTTGAACATACTTCATTTCAAATTTTGTAGATATATTTCTTATTGAATTAATTTCGTTGACCAAATTACCAGTGTTTGCAACTTTGATGTTTTTATATACTTTTTTAATATCGCTGTCTTTAGGGAAAAATTCAAGTCCGATTATGAAGCTCTTGAAAAAAGGCTATCAAGTCTTCCGGATAAAACTTCACATGATGTCATGGTATGATGGCTCTTGTAATCACATTAGGGCCGATGGTTTTACTGTTAGACCTCTTAATAAAATTAGTATCCTAAAGTTAGTATCCCAGTTTATTGTCAGAAACATTTTAGGACATTTTTTAAGTCAATCGGGTCAGTTTGGAAGAAAATTTGAGCTAGAAATTGAGAAAATGTCACTTACTGATTTGGGTATGAACATTATGCACTGGTCAAAAGCAACCCCCACCCTCCCCCAGGATGTGTAGAGGATTTGACATCAACTAGTGGAAAAGGTTATCAAAATGCCCACTCCCCTCTAGCCAAGTTTGCCTTTTTCAATATGGATCAAATGTATTGAAAGTGAGTCATCAGGGCCATGTTGGTGGGGTTTTCATATATTTCAAAGTCCCCACCCCCTGGGGCAATTATTTTCATTTAATAGGCATCCTTAAGCCCCATCACATCCTTTAGGGGTAGGGTGAGGGTTTCATTTGTCTGGCACATTATTCTGGAGAATGTGCCACCAAATCATTCCGAAGAAACATTACACATGTTTATCAAGATTTTAGTATATATGTTTAAAACAACATTAAAAGTTCATAAAGGATCATGTATTCACATTATCTCTGTGTTCAGCAATGGTTAACAAAGCTATTATTAACTGTTTTAGTTTTACCTAATTTACCACACTGAGGTGGATGGAGACATATCACGTGACAGACTTGCACATACAAAATTAATACACATGTCTCCGAGGGCCTACGGTTTATCGTCCTTATCCGAGAAGACGTGAAGGTCTAACCATTTGCAGATGTTAGAGCAAAGGCAGCACCTTCTCCTCAGTTATTTTAAGACCCTGAGTGAAGGTCCGGCCGGGAATCGAACCTGAGCCTCCCACATGGCAGACTGGTGCCTTACCAACTAGGCTAACCAGGCAGTGGTTAAAATGGAATGTATTAATAGCTAATATCATAAACACCACCTCAAAGTAAAACAAAACAATACGATTGTTATAAACTAAAACACAATAACTCTAACTTATAAAATTTTCTGTTTGGTTTGCAGGTTCCATTTGGCTCACTGGCCTTTATGCCTGGAAAACTTATCCATACAAATGAAATCATGGTGCTGCTAGGAGATAACTGGTTTGCTGAACGATCAGCCAGGCAAGCGCTAGAGATTGTTGGAAGACGAAAACAACGTAAATTGTCATCATTGTTTGATAAAACATTCTTTGACAAAACAAAACAAAAAGTTGCAATAATCTGTTGAATGGTTAAAAATTGTGTTGTGAATAGCTGGAGCAGGGGTTATTTTCTTCCCTTCTTACACACCACACACTCATACACAGATATACATAGCACAGACTTTTGTAGTAAAATCTACAGGGCCAGTGCAGCTTATTCCTTAAAAATGAAAATAATATTAATTCCAATTATGTCAGACTACATATGATATAAAATATTCAATAGATATCTGCTGCATAATTTTTATAATCAATTTTGTATTTTGGTGATTCTAAATACAAGCAAGTCTGCCAGAGTAGGACAAAGGAGTTTGGTGCTTTGGTTGTCGAAACCCAAATTTGAAATGAAATTACTCCAAATCCTTTCCCCCCTCCCTCAAAAAATGCTCTTAACATTTCTGCATTAAACTTTTTCTTTGGCAAAATTTAGGTTTCCCCTCCCCTCCAATTCCCTCTCATCAATGGGCCCATAATAGTGGAATGCGTAATTTCTCATTTCATCATTTCTTTGTGATAGATGTTGAAAAGAACATTGATGGTATCAAGGCTGACATTGAGAGTTTTGAAGCAAAGATGGGTTTCACATCTTACTTTGAACAGGAAGTTAAGGTAAAATATGCTGTTTGTGATGTTTAGAAGCTCCGTAATGTATAAGGTAATAACAAGTCTGAATAAGCTGACTAACAATATTATAGTCTGAGTAGACACCTGAGATAAGAAGGTTGAAAACAAGTTTAAAATTACAATCAGATTTTAGCAGACAACTATTAACATTTATCATGATCATTGCCATCATCTTTATCATTACTGTCATCATTGTCATCACCTTAACACCATCAGCATTGTCATCATCATCACACCCATCATCATTATCATCATCATCATCATCATCATCATCATCACACCCATCATCATCATCATCATCATCACCACCCCCATGATCATTATCATCATCATTAGTAGTCATTTTCCAGGAAGGAGGCATTGGTAATTTTTTTTGTAAATTTAGGGCTCATTTACTCCATTTGGCAGCAGTGCTATCCTCCGTGGTCATGTATGAGTTCATCTTTAAAAAGCTGCTAAAGAAGACAAACAAACAGTAAATGAAATTTGTTTATTTTCTTTAACAGTAAAATATTGGTTTGTTTTTCAGGATTCAGGGTTTTTTGAGATAAAAGAAGAACTTTCCAGCGAGGATGAGGAGAAACTGAAAAGTAAGTTTAATTGATTTACATCGTTATTTTATTAATACTAAAATCTTTACTTTGTCTGACAGTCAGTTTATTGGCATTCGAACTATTCGTAATATAACTCACACAAATTAGACATTTTCAATTGTTACTTAAAAAAATGAAATAGTTATTGAAACTTCTTCAGACAAATATTTGAAGTTGCTAGAATGGCTTGATGACCTTTTGTGAGGAAGTCTATAGGCAAATAGTTATAATAAATTGATTATCATTTTATTGTAATCAATAATAGTAATGTTTAATCTTTCAATTCTCAAATGGCAAACTATTTTTTATTTTTACAATAAATTTCAAAGCCATTTTTACATTTGGGACATGTATGATGGGAAAGCCATCACGCCCTCATCATAATTCATTATTATGATCAGAGAATAAACCACTGTATTATAATGATGAGGGTGTGAAAATGTCAAACTTTAGATTAGTAGTTTATCGTTTATGCTGATCGATAGTTATACATTGTAGGTCGTCGTAGAATAGCTCATCCTAAGGCTGAATCTGTCGGTGTCAAGAGAGTGACTGGTTTGAGAAAGTCAGATAAAAAGTTATTGTCATCAAGTGGAAGGTCAAAGGTATCAACAGATGATGATTTATTTGCAAGACTTGATGAACTTGAGACCAAGGAAAAAAAGAATAGAGAACTAGAGAATCTCGGCGTGGATGAAGGTGATAAAAAACCTGAAAGAGGTTCAACTCTTACATTTGATGAACTCCAAAAAAATAGTAATGAAAATGATCAATGTTCACAATTGAGTGACACCAGTAGAAATGCAGTACGCTGGGCAGACACTGAGCCTACAAGAGAAGAGGACAACTGCAGTTCTGGAAGTGATGATGATAGTGATGGCAAAATGAATTTCATTAAAGTAACCTTCACAGAGCAAAAGAATGTAAAGGTAACTCACTGAAAATGGCAAATGTGAAAATCCTAAATATTAAAATTTTTTGTGTCTGGTTACATCAATTTCTACAGCACAGTGACTGAGTGATGACCATGTCTGACTTGTTACCTGTAGGCCGTGAGTTCAAACTTTGGCTTGAACTCTGTGTTTGAACAGAACACTTTACCCAACTTGTCCCAATTGACTCAACTGTATAAATGAGTACCAGGCCCTGTCAGTGGCTAGCATATGAAGTGTCTTATTGATGTGGCATCAGACTCATATCTGTTTAACTCTTTCAGCCCAGGCAATTTATCAACAACAAACTTCTCCTTAAATTACTCAAACAAAATAATATAGCTGGTAAAGAGAAATAAGAAAATGAGCAGAGTGAATAAGCTGTGAAAGTTGAAAAGCCAAATTCTCCCACAATGCTTACATAGAAAATATGAAACTCAGTTGGGAGAATTTACCAACACATCAGTTGTCGTGTTAAAACACCACATAAACCAGTGATAAGCAGCCACATGACTCATTTTAAAGGATTTCACTAGTATTAGCTTAAAATGCACGAATGTTATACATTGAAGCCTCTTTAACTTTCCATGCAAGTAATTGGAAATACAGTAAATAATATAATTTTTTTATCAGTCAATTAAAACTGTTCACATAAAATATCAACTGAAATGACAATGAATAAAAAAAAAATATTTATTCCTTTCACTCAGCATTGGTAAAATTAGGATGACAAACAATTAATATTCTTACTGATTGTCTTGCTAACTTTTAGAAGAAAAGTGAAACAAAATTGACTCAAGCCCAAGAAATCTGCAGCCCTGCTGACATTTACAAAACATTTGCATCAGCTTCCAAACCACAGTCAATATTGAAAGCGTTGTCTGGAAATCCTGAAACTGGTAAAGGATCTGCTGGTCAAGTGGTGGATACAGATACTTTGAAGCAACACCAAAGTAGTGAGAAAAGACAGTTTCATCCTGAAAAGGTAGTTTATTGGGTTAATTATTTTAATACTTGATGTAGCTCTCGCTACGTGACAACAAGCAACAATGAAATTAAAGCCCCTATATCTAACTTGTGTGACAACAGGTTCAAAAGTTTAAAAATACTACCAGGTTATCTCTCCAATAAATGAATAGACCATAAGCAGCAAAATGCGAATAAGGTTGAAATACGACTTAAAAACTTTAACAACTCTCGTCTGCACATGTGAAAAATGCAAGGTTGCTGGAGATGTCGCCAATGATGTTATCTGGTCACAAGACTTATACCCTGCTCTGTGATTGGCTGCAACAACCAGCCTATTGTTACCTTACCTTACACTTCTAGCTGAGCAGACAAGTTTATAATTCTGACACCTTGCAACCTCGGCCTCTTGGCCTTGGTTGCTCATTGTTAATAAACCAATACCAGATAAGTGTAGTCTTGAGCTTCTGCCAAGTAATACTAATATTAGGTGGGCATCAGCCCGGCCCCAGAATATTTTATTTGTACTGGCAGCACTTGTTATTTGGGTAACAGCCTTTTTGATTTTTTGTTGCAAGTGTGAATGAAAAAAATGAAATATAACTATTTAAAAGAAAACCAAGGTGTTTGAGAAATTGCTTCAGTCTTTTAATGAGAACTAATTAAACATAATTTTATCTGAGTGTCATTTCACTGACACAATTTCTCATCCCTGTTTAGGCATTTTCTGGAGAAATTGTAGAAAGAAACACAGCACTAAACAACAAAACATCAAGCCAACCTGAAGAGGTGAGTTAAATTTATGTGTTCAGCAGTCACTAAGTACACTTTTGCTAATTATGTTACATTTTATGTAAGAAAGTTATCAGTAATTATGCTATATATGCAGTATGTCACAAAAATCTGAAACTAATTAACTGACCCATTGTGTGTTTTACTTTAGGTAAAAGGTGAAGAGAAGAAAAAAATGTCAAAATTCAAAGCTGGAAGAAGGAATATCAAATAAAATAACACTGAGTTTGTAAACATTTATTAGATTGTAAATAATGAACTGAAAATGTTTATAATAAATATATATATTGAAGGAAAGAAGAAACATTTTTTCTGTTAATATAAACTTAGAATAAACCTTTGCAAATAATTTCACCACAGCATTCTTGGCGGTTAGAGATTCAGCCCCTTCAGCCCCAGACTTCAAATTAGCAGCAGTAGCAATGTAGAAGTAGAAGTGTTGGTTTCAAAATGAACTCTTGATATTTTGTAGATTTGCATGATTTAAAGTTTACAGTTATACCATTTTTTATAAAATTTGTGAAAGCTTTTAAGGAGTAGTAGTAGCAACACATGCAGTAGCTGTATGCAGCAGTAATTGTAGTAGTAGCAGTAGTAATAGCACAGTACAATCAACTTTTCCTTTTTCCCACTTGTCCATTGGACAAGTGACATATTTTGAGTTTCACTTGTCTGAAGGAAATTACACTTGTCCCATATATTGCTTAAGAAATATGTTACTTTCTTAGAATTATACAGAGTATAGGCACGAACATTAGAAATTGCAGATAGACATAATATATGTCCTATGTACGTTTTATTTTAGTAATAGAACTAATTCAAAAGTTTCTGAATGTCATGTGTGCATGAACCGTGACAAGTTGTCAACAAGTACGTATGCAAAAGAAGCAACACATAAAATTGCTTTACAGGAAGTCTGAAGATAGAAAGTAGATGCACTGCAAATGCTACTTTGAATGGCAGAATTTTATAATTTACTTAATATGCATAATATAATACTTATCTACAAATTCTGCTCGTTTGTGAGACAGCGCTTTTGCAAAGTAACTCATCCACAAGCTGAACTAACTTGTCTCAGATGACCAGACGACTGAAAGTTGATTGCCCTGTTGCAGTAACACTTGTATTAGCAGCAGCAGCAGCAATGGTAGTAATTGTAATATTAGCAATAGCAGTAGTAATAGAAGTAAATATATGGCAACAGTACATAACATAATATTAATTCTACAGTATCAGTATAATTATAATTTAATTATATATAATTTAATTTCAATACTGATACTGTAAATATGTACTGGTGCTATTTCTTATACTGCTTCTCATCTTTTCACTATTATTATTATTATTATTATTATTATTATTATTAAGGTCTTGCAACACAGCATTTTCGGCTTGAAACATTTCCTTTTCGCAACAAGCCACCTCCCGTGGCCTTGGATGTGGGGCTTCCTGGGTGTTCCTCAACCTTGCAACCCCACTACTCTTCAAAGAATACATGCCGACCTCAGTATGCTTGTTCTCTATAGAAGTCCTAGATCTTTCCCCATGTCTATTATTATTATTATTACTGTTATTAAGTTCTTTACTTTTACTATTATCATGTAAGTATTTTTAAAAAATACTGTTAGTAGTAATAGCAACAGGAGTAGCAGTCACATGGACATACAGAACACTTTCAAACATCCTTTACAATGAAATAATTTTTTGGTTATTTATTCTTCTTGCTTGTATTGAAATGAATAGAGTCCTCAGTAAACTGCTGCACTTCATCAGAAAAAAGATCTTCAGGCAAAGGTTTCTCTGGGTCTGGGAAGTAAGTTGGGAATGGAGGTGGTGTGTTATGCTTCTTCCAGGCATCGCTGATCTGCAGAAAACCTCCCTTCTCTCCAGGAACTTGGCCTTTCACATACAACACATTGTAATGGGTGTTAATCCTGTATAACTACAAGCAGATAGCAATTAAATATTTTACTACCTTTAGGTAATTTATACAAAAGCTGAAATTTATCAAAAAATTATATTTGATAGATCTTAAGGGAACAGAGATTACCCAAAAATTTAGCACAGACTATTTTAATGAACATCATGTCTTTAAGTAGTTTTTTTAAAAATTGTATATTCAAAAAATTTTTAATAAATCGACTAAAACTTTTTTATAGAAATGAAATTTATACTGATACCTGAGCAGTATTTGTAACACTTAATTTGCATAATTTAAGCATTTTTTCATCATTCAATTAAAGTCAAAAGACAAAATATGTATATTTTCTATATGGAAAAATATATGAACCACTTCCCCTTATATATTAAACAGTTTTTAAAAATATGCCATACAAAAATTGCTTGCAGCTGACTGAACTTCTCTAATGAGCTGAGACAAACCTTGAGTGCAAACAGTGTACAGTTCTTGTTTCCCATGTGGCCAGGCATCTTTTTCCCTGGCCAAATTCGACCAGGTTCCTGTGTTGAAAGAGTAAAACATGATCAGCAGATATCTATGAACCTGTTTGAAGACTGGCTACTTTTTAGCATGTAGCACAGCTGGCTGGTGGTCCCCAGTTTGATGCCCAGTGAGTCCAACACCGCTTTGACTTTCCTCTGATCCATGTAGCTTAAGCTTTAAAGTGACACTCCAATCAAATTTTAGCTTTCCTTTTTTGAGAATTTGTTTGAAGGGAATGTAGTAGTGAATCATTTTGCTTTCTTCCGTTTTAAGAAATCTTCTTTCTTTCCAGAGATATTTCAGTTTAAAAATTGGTCGCCATTGCGAGTGACGACGTCATTTTCTCAACAAGCGCAACACCTTGGAAAGTTTTATCACTCTAAGGCTTTGAGTAATCAAAATAAAACATAGGAAGCTTATTAAACTTTGACTGTTCTTCAACATAAACTTTGCCAATTGGTTGCTATGGCAACAACTTTGATCCCAGTTTCCCTCAACCAAAAATTTTGTTTTGTATTTTGTTATTCCTATGGGTGTAATTAGAGGCACCACAACTACACTGAAATATCTAAAACAGCAGAAGCTAAGATTTTAACTCAGTCATAGCTAATTATCTTCTTAGATATTGAGTAAAAATCCAAAAGAGCCAAAAAACGGTATAGGAGACTGGAAACTAGTTAGTTACCACAACTACCAACTAAGATAGTTCTTTTTGAAGATCTGCCTAACTTTAATAAGCTTCCCAAGTTTAATTGTGATTGATTAAAAACTCAGTGACTACATTGTAGCTTTTTTAACTCCATGGTGGATCAGTGGTTAAGAATATGACGTCATCATAGCCTAATTTGCATATAATAAAAATCTTTATAACTTTGAAGTGAGGAAAGTTTTTGAAAAGCGGAAAACGCCATTGTTCTTTTGAGAAGCGCTTTGAGATATGTTCATAATATGAAAATCAAAAACATCAAGATTCGATCATAGTGCCGCTTTAAGTATTCAGGACTGCTCAATTTGTATCTCGATTAGAAAGAGACGCACGTATGCTTAATGAAGCAAATAATGTAAACAAAGATTCGCCAATAAAAGCCCCTTTTAAGCCCTTCTAATGTATGGTTTTTTTGCCTGCAGCTGTTGAAAAATCAGAAAGGTGCAACTGCAAATGGAGGAGAGATAAAACTGGAAGACAAAGTGACACCGGGCAGCCGTGCATGTGTTCTTATGTAACACAGGTGGACCATTATGTCTTCTTATGTAACACATTTGGCCCATCGTAGCAGTTATGAAATAGAATATACACCAGTCGAGGACAAAACAACATGATGCCATACTGGATGTATTATATTTGGTCAGACTATTGGCTGTAAGCTTGCTGTGCGAGCTTTCATTTCCTCTGGACAGGATTAGAGAAACACACTTACCACACAAAAAATTGGCACATTTAGAATCATTAGACAATCATTCACCAGTCTTTAGCCGCCTGTCCTAGTTGTACTTAGATCTTATATTTCCAAGGCACGCACTTTTGTGAAATTCCTGGAGAACTCCTGGGCTTCGTTATTCAAGAGTAGGTTACCTTTAGCACAGGGTTAAGCCAACTCAAAAAGCATTTTCTTCACCATAGAAACAAAAGGATGGGTTAAAAATTTTAACACTGAGTTGGTGATCGGCTGTTGAACTACTGGATCTGGAACTTTTGCCATTTTTTGCACGACTCAGAACTAAAATTCCGACAAACTGAACAACTGTTTGAAACTCTCCCGTATACACCTTTGTTCATCAACAAACATGCAACCGAAGGCTTTATTCGGCGTTCTCAGAAATAATCCGCAATTTATACGTATCAAGATTTCAATTAAGTTTTGCTTCCCTGCCGATTTTATGTAACTGTTATAAGTATCAGCCCAAGAGCTGTGTGAGGTTGTTTGTGTGGTACGGTTCATAACTTCAAGATGGATAGTTTCGAAATGGTCTGTAAGAAATTCGGTTTAACTGTATTCCGTAGTGAATAGAGCTAATTCCAAAACTCTGGGACACTTAAAGAATCCTCTTAAAGCGTATAAAAAGAAATAAACACAGTTTCTTCGCCAGAACTCGATAGTTTCTTAAAGACTGGGCCATAGTTCTGAGTTGGTCAACAATACAATTATTCTGTTTTCTGCATCAGTCACTCGACTTAAATTAGAGTTTTGTATTCAGAGAACAAAATTTAACTAGCTATCTAAAATACAAGAAAACGCCGGATAGTTGATCTGAGGATATATTTTGAATATTGTTCTAAGGATATATTATCTTCTTCTTCCATTATTTTTGACGCGAAACCGGCGCTCCAGCAAAACTCCCGGTCAGTGTACATTCACTTCTCTAAGGTAATTGAATTGCTAAAAATCAAGTCAGATAGTTGGAAACACTCAGTCAATATGTCATGTTTTTACTGAAAAGGTGTATTATGTCTGTTGCTTTCATGCTGTGAACTGGCTTTGGGTTGATGAGAACTATTAAGAACACTTTGATTCGTCAAGGAAATAAGTAATCAATTTCAAATATTTTACAAGAGAATCCAGTCAAAATTTGTAGGTTGATCGTAGTGGTTGTGATAGATCCGTGCTAATACAGTCACATCAATTCTTGACTTTAATTTATTTATAATGTTTTGTACAGATGTCATTTGTAGCAATAGATACATTTTGTAACAAAATCGAAATAAAATCCCTGATTTCCATTTTTCCCCTGTTCTCAGCGCTTTTGGTGTGCGCCCCCTGTCAATAATTAGAAGGAAACTCGTTACCAGTCTCTTTTTCCCAGGTGAAGGAGAGGCTCCCCAGAAACAAGGCAGAATACCAGGAAGCTTACGCACGTCTTTTCCTATTTTGTACAGAATAAAAGGATTGTGGGAATAGGTGATGGTTCAAGACACTTTCCATTGACCATCCGCCATATTGGATCGAAAACAAAGCAAGACGGGCATAACAGAGAAGAAATGGCATCACGCCATCTACCGAGTATTTAAATGTCTGGAGTTCGCTTAAAATTTGGCAAATGAGGAACCTAAAGTTCCACGAAAGGTTTGGTTTGCCCGTCAGGCCTCGTTTTCAATCCAAGATGGCGGAAGTATTGAGTTTGGTTTGCCCGTCTACCCTCGTTTTCAATCCAAGATGGCGGAAGCGTTGAGTTTGGTTTGCCCGTCTAGAATCGTTTTCAATCCAAGATGATGGAAGTATTAAGTTTGGTTTGCCCGTCTAGCCTCGTTCTCAATCCAAGATGGCGGAAGTGTTGAGTTTGGTTTGCCCGTCTAGCCTCGTTTTCAATCCAAGATGGCGGAAGTATTGAGTTTGGTTTGCCCGTCTAGCCTCGTTCTCAATCCAAGATGGCGGAAGCGTGACAAAGGTCCGTAAGAGTTCGGCGTCTTTACAATCACAGCTTTTGACGCAACACACTATGGGACTAGATTTCTGACAGAAATTAGCGTAGCTGTATAAGGCGGCCACACCTTTTCATTTAGTTTTTTTTTTGAGGGGAGGAACCCTAGAATCTGGCTCAATTGTTCAGATGTCCAGAGTGGAATTTAGAACTTACTGAAAATGTCATTGGCAAGTTTGAATCAAAACTGGAAAGCATTTGAAAACAGTTACAAATGAAAACCTTCACCCTTATACGGCAAAACCTAAAATTTTCGTGCGTTTTAACATGACAGTGACAAACGGCAAGAATTGGTCAAGTGGTCGAGAAGTGTTGTTGAAAGTAAAGCTCCCGTTCCATTACATTGGTTGGGAACGGGAAAATAGGAGTACCTCTAATGTTTTTAATTTACTTCCGGTAACTTGTTAAGCCATCTACTGGTGAGCCATCTACACAGGTCGTAGGGGAAGATTTGGCCGTGTAGAGTGGAAAGGTTCTCGGCGGGAATCTTAACTTTGCTGTAATTCAATCAGTAATTGTTGATTTATTTACATCAACTGAAAGCAGGGACATGCCGGACCATCTTGTCGGTAATGTTTACAGAACGAGACAAAACCCAATAGATGCTATACACTCCTTTGTTCTTAACTTCTGTTGTTCTGAATACGAGCCTGTAATCACCGTGGCACCTCTAACAGCCGAGGGATCCAGTTGGTAATATTGTTGATGTCTGGGGCAGACCGTGCTCTTCCTGTCCGTCGGTATCTAAATAAGGAATACATATTGTTAGCCAAGGTTTGTATGGTTATGGGAAGTCGCAAAGCTTGAGAGCTTTGACCTCCAACTTAGGAAAGAATTTTGAAAGAAATTTTAATAATGCAAAACAGGAAAGTACTGCCTTCCTCGAATAGCTATGCTGCCTGCGGTTATGAATGTCTTTTAAGCTGAAGCTTTTGATAATTGGAAATAAAGCTACGGTAAAGTGAATGTTACAATGTCCGTGGTTTTAAGAAGTGTTGCAGGCAACCGAATTTGTTTTTCAAAGCGGTAATAGCTCTACGATCAGGTCGAGATTTAATCCATTATCAATTTGTTTGTTAAACTCTTGACCGATTTTTAGAATCCATTTTCATCTCATCCGTGCACGAAGTGTAGGATGAGATATTGTGAGGGGGCTAAAATGTCACTGTCCGTCCTGGGGCGAGCATTTTAGATATGCAGCGATCAAAAATGGCGGATTTCTCTCAGGCATTGCATTGCGCTTTGTGTGAGTAAATTCTGCTCTACAGTTATTGAATTTAAAGTCTGGCTATGGAATCAGATTAGAACCGCTGATTATTTTCCAGCTTTAATGCTACCTGAGGCTTAATCCGGCAAACTCGAACAAGATTGAGGTAAGTAAACCGTGGCGTTGGTTTCGAAGGTTTTTGTCAACATTCTAACCTTCGTTTCTCAGGCCAGTGATTTTAAATTTATACCAAAAAACATTTGAAGATTGAAATGACGTTGCAACAGAACTCGAGTCAGCACCGTGAATGCGGAAGATGACCTTGGCAGTTTTTTCGACATTGCGTTTTAACTGAAATTGGTAAATGGTAATCCACGGATGAGTTGGCTCACAAGCAACCCTTTGATTTATCTCAGTTTCTGAAAGAAACAATGCATTTAAAGCTAAATCCTTTTACGAGCCTAAGTGGCCCATTGGAGCCGGTGCTCATCTCCGGTTTCTGTAGTGTTAAGCGGATGGCGGAGTCATTGACTCCCCCTGGACGGGACACTAATCCGTCGCAGGTTAGCCTCCAGCAGAACCTGGTGCTTTTATGGGTGAGTTAAATATCTGTAATGGCATTTCCCCTAAAGGATCTTGTCAGTTCCATATTACACTCGTCACTACTTCATATACTGAAGCAACACTGTTCAACGAGGCTGGACCAAATGCAAGTAAAGTTACCTTTGTCTGCTACCATATATTTGCCCATGCCTGACCTCAGAGCACAGCGCGAAAGCCAGAAGTAATCAGTAGCTGATTGGTTCACATTGTGGAGGAAGGAGAATTGGAGTACCAAGAGAAAAGTTAATCTAATCTCACGGCGGCGGGGTTGGCGCAGTGGTAAGATCCCTGCCTTTCATCCACAATGTCCCAGGTTCGAATCCAGCCAAGTGTTAAACATTTGTGTGACCTTTTTCGCCAAACTTGACTCAGCTTTCCGTCCTCCCGAGGTCGGGGGGTTAACCTGCGACGGATTAGTGTCCCGTCCAGGGACAACGACTCTTATCCGCTTAACATTACAGAAACCGGAGATAAGCACCGGCTCGTAAATGGCTTTAGTTCAGAACGTGTGGATCCAAGTGTTCGTATAAGTGAGAAACGCGAGTGTTGACCGCTACTCGATTTTCAAAACGGAATGTTTTGATCGTCTAAGCAGTCGTTTGTGGGATGTAAATGACTGCAACTATCAGTACACACTAATCTATTTTAGTACCAAGAGTTTGGTCTGCCTGTGGATAATACTTACATGTGACAGTTGTCATCGGGGATCTCAAGACTTGGACTCGATGTTTTCTTTTTCCCTCTCAATGTCAAACTGCCGATCATTTGACGGAAGGAGGACTGTAAGGTGAGAATAACCTTTATCATTATGCGACTTAGTACATTCCACAACTCGGCGCATCTTAATTTAGGTTTCTGTAAGCCATAATTAAACTCCATAAAGTATGGCAGCTGTAGTTCTACAACC
>JAODFW021390300.1:0-14358 GCA_027575235.2 Palythoa mutuki
AGATAGGCAGTTAGTTACCCTTACTCGACTTTCTCTCTCGTCCGAAAAAAACAAGAAAGAGCCGTTAATGAACCCTTGGTTTTAGTTATATTCTTGTACAAAATGGTTATATTTAAATGAAAAATTAACTAAGCAACTGAAAACAAATGAGTATAATTTTTCATCTGAACAAACAGCAACAAGTAACTATGTAACAACGTTTATCATTTGCATTAAATAAAAAAAAGATTATAATAATTAATAGCAATGAGGGGGTGTTTTTTCTGGTTGAAAAACACTTGTTTATTAATTGGGTGAAGTAGAATGGTGCCTTTTTATCACGGCTTGAAAGAATGTCAGTTATAAAGTTATTGCTCTTTGCATGAGGTATCTGAAAAACGGATTTTAATTTGTCAAAAAATATGTGTCTTAGATTCGAGTAAAGTTTACGAGAAAGAAGTAAGTGCTGCTCATTTCTACTTCCTGTTGGAAGACGAACTGCTCAGACTTAGGGGGGTTGAAGCATCTCATTCCATTACATTCTTTTAGCCTAACATTTTGTAGAAGGTAGGTTTTCTCATTTTCTAGTTTATTGCAGTGTTCCTCGCAAAGGATAGGCTCGATAGAAGTTGTCTTGTCAACAAGTACAATTTCTTGTTTCTTCAGATTATAGTAAAATCGAGTCTATATTTTTAACACCTGACATGCTTGATACCTTTGCTCTTACTTCAACCAGTTGCTCTGTAGAGATTTCTTGCAGTGATGCAAGGCTTGGCACTGAGGGGGATTCATGTACTTGTTCATAGCCAAAAGGAACTGTCACTGGCTCAACAGTGGTATCATTGTTTATAACAATACTTTCACTGCCATCCTTCACAGTAGATTTGATATTGTTGAGTCGTACTGCTGTTTTTGCAGAAATTTTTCAAGGTTTGCTCTCTTGGAAAGGTTGAAACAAACTGCTCCGACAACCTGATTTTCTCTTTGGATGTTACAATTGAAATTCTTTGTTTGAGAGAAAGTCGCCTTTTTTAGAGGAGATATTGCCTGTGTGAAGCAATTTAAGATAAGCAAAGAAATTTAAATTTTTAAAAAAATGATAAAACAGTATATAAATAAGACTGTTGAAAACATAATTGAAAACTGCCTATTAAAATCATTTCAACTTACCTGTTGACCTAACTTCTTCATCCATGATAATTTTCTTTTTTCCTGAAAGAAGACAATACTTTAGTTGTTGCAAACAACATTTGTTTTTGATTTACAGCTATGTAACACATAACTATCGGGGATATCTTAATAATGACCAAGCAGAAAGTTTGGTTGTGGTATTGTATTGCAAAATACAGTTTTCTTATTTGTTATTAAGTCCATGCGAAACTAATGCAAAAATACATTCATAGCAGAACTTCAAAATGCATTCTGCCTATTCACGTTTATTTATTTTCAAGGGTGGTATAAGGCATGCTCTTTTGCCAAATACATTATTTTTTAATTTTCAACAATATCGTGGTTCAATGGCGTAGTGTTTTTTTGTTATTATTGTATTGAGGAATAACATTCATTCTCTTTAAAAGTAAAACAAAGTTAATGACAGTTATTGTCATGAAACTTGTCATAGGTTGCCTGTGCCAGTTTGTTCAGTCTGTCTTCTTCATTAAGTCGGGTACTGCATAGTTTTGATGACTTTAAACTTGTTAACCGCTCATATGTCATCGGTTCAATAACAGATGATAATAATGATTTTACCCCGCTACATATGAAACACCAGCAGGCCATAAGTCATAGTAAGCATTATTTTAGCACCTTTAGAGAGAAAGAGAAGCGGTTTAAGTCCTGAGAAGTCGTCAGGACCAATCTCTTCTGCTGCTGTCGAAGAATGTCTTGCACAGGCAATAGGTTGTTGTAATTTTGTGAGCTTATCATAATTGTAGTTTCTAACGTCTTCATTACTATAGAATAGTGTTATTGCATCGTTGAATTCTGCCAGATTCTCAACATTTGATGGTTGTTGTGTCAACAACAATTTCCAGCCATCAAGGGTTGACTCGCCTTTTCTCAGTCTTAAGAGTAATTCTAGAGTAGTCATTGCTCTGTACTCATTGGTTAAGTTGCACTACCTTGTAAAACATTTTTAAGTGAGGAACCCTTGTTTACTAATAGTGTTAGTTGGCATTGTATGGTAAAGCGGTTTGTCTGCCTCAGGAGGAAGCTGTGCTGGATCACCAAAGAAATGACTCATTTGTTCCCAAGTAGCCTGTTATGATAACCAGACAATATACATGGCCTCAAATTCGCAGCATATTTGATTTTCGGCAGATGGTGTTTAAAGTGTTATATCAGAATGAACATGAAAATATCTTCCAAAAAAATTATATATCCCAATTTTAAGCGGTTGGTGAACTTCATTTTCTCTTTCGTGATATATGGTAAATAGGAACTACAGTTGCATCATCTTATTCCAGAAAAAGCTTCCAATAATTCACTCCTGGTAAACATTGACATGTCATGTCATCTTTGTTGTTTATATTATCTCTGAAAGAAACTGCAATTATGTGATAATCAAGTGCTTCCTTTGCAAGATGAAAGTCGCGCGAGGAAAGGCCGGTATTTCATTTTGATCTCAAATTTGGTTTGACCTCTTCATACATGCACTGAACGTCTTTTTTTTGTCACTGTTGTCAAACTTGAAACCACTCGGGTGACACTGTGAGAAGAATATATCCGCTAACTCCTGCGGGCTGTAGTCGGGGAATAAAAAAGTAGCCCCAATCCGTCTTTCAAAACCCGGATTCAAGGCTATGGCCTTCATTTCTTTCGGGTAGCCCGCAAAAATCATTATTGGATCATTCTCCAACATTTCCTGCATTAGCGTTTCCAACACTTCTTTTCCATAATCCTTCTCTCAACTTGGAGAGACTACAGACATATGGTCATAAAGTCTCTTTGATTCCGTAAAACAACTAAAATAATATTTTGATGGCTGCAAATATAACATAAATTGAAGAAACAATGAAACATAAATTAGTTTATCCACGCAAGAAACGTGGTGCTTAATAGCAAGCGTGATAAGATCTCCCTCCCGTTATGATTTGTTTGACAGATTAATTACACTTTTATAAAAACAACTGCTAGAGAACGAAAAGCAAAAAAGGAGAAACATCTATACATCACACGTTCTGTAGTCTGAAGTTCAAAAATTCTAATGCCAAGTTGTAGCAACATGGGAAAAGCTGCATGGTGGAGAAAAAACCTGTATAATAAGCAAAAAGAGATTTATAATTTCGTGGCTATACATTTTGACAATGTTTGTGTTTACCTATTAGTTAAATATTGCATTCTCTAAATTTAATTTGTTGTACACCAATCTGCTCGGTAACAAAATTATAATATATATCGGTCGTATTTTAATGTAATGATTCTCAAGTTAATAAACCTTGTTTTTACAATTTTTTAAAAAAAAATTCCTTTAAATGGGGCGCCAACAAATAGACTGACAAGTATTTCGGTTCTTTTACCGTTTAAGAAATCTTTTGAAATTATAAATTAATGTACCAGATAACACAAAATGCGTAAAAGTTTCACATACCTTCTAAGTTATCTGTCGACATCTTCATTTTGGCATTTCATTAGGCGAGTATTTAAATGTCTTTCAAAAAGTCTGAGACTTTCTTCTTTCACAATGACTACACATTTGTTTCGTGAACTACTATCACCCTATAACTTTTTGCTAATTATTAAAATGTATACTGCAGTACTTTCTCAGCTTCTGCCGCCACAGAGAATCTGAACAGTAAGTTTTAAACGCGACACCCCTTTAGAGTGGAGTTTTAGCTTAAGGCGTTGTTACACGAGTTAACTTGCCACAACGATTTTCCGCGCATAATGTTGCATGTAGTGTTGCGAATTTTTTAAAACCAATTCAAAAACTCGCAACATGTTGTGGGAGCCCAGTGTTGCACAGAAAATCGTCGCTGGTGACTAAGGACACTGGGAACGATTTACCACGACACGGCGTTGCGCGGAAAATTATCATTGCAAATTGACGACCTTTACACATGTCAGCAGTAACACCTGCACTCTGGTTTTCAACATTGCGACTGGTTAGGATGGAGGTCAATCAAACTCCATCCACCAGTACTTTTCCCGAGTCATTAGATTGTCCCAGGACTTACACCAGCTCTAGGGTATTGCTCGATGTTTTGTGAAGGTTGCCGACCACTAAAATTTAGCTAGGCGTAAAAGTCATTTACAAAAAATGACGGGTTTTATTCAATAT
Source organism: Palythoa mutuki (assembly GCA_027575235.2). Taxonomy (NCBI): domain Eukaryota; kingdom Metazoa; phylum Cnidaria; class Anthozoa; order Zoantharia; family Sphenopidae; genus Palythoa; species Palythoa mutuki. The sequence goes on from JAODFW021390300.1 coordinate 4,259, forward strand.
AATGTTTTACGAAAGAATTACCTTTTCGAAAGCTTTTCTCTCAACTAGCAAAGAAAGGAACATCAATATGTATTAGTTTTTGTTCTCCCGCCAACAGTTATCCACCTGTGTGTAAAGGTTTGGTGGCAGGTGGCCAAGCTGTGAAGAAGATAAAGCATGTACATAGTGTGGTTATAAGGGACCCAATTGGATTTTAGCAGATACGTAAATCGCAACGAAAAACAAAATTTACCTCTTCTTGAATATCATATATAGTTTCCAACAGAATGTTCATTGTTAGATTGTAATCGTGGGGATACTCATTGACGTCCAGGTAAACTTTAGCGTGTGTTCTCAGGTTGCATAGCATTCCCGTTACATGATTCTTAGTAACATTGTTTCAGATTCAGTCTGCGAAAACCACATATTCATGGAAGTCTGTTTAAAACTTTATACCGTACCAGGAAGCTTTTATATGATGGTGATATTATTGATATAGCGGATATATACAAGGCTCTATACCACTGTACAGTTATGAGAATAAAAATCAAAACTAAATACATCATAATTTAAACTAAATTAAGTATAAACTTCAAAAGAATAATTACCTAAAAGCAATTCCAAAAAGATGAATTGCCTCAGTAAAAGTTGACATATATAGGAAGGTGCTAAACTATTAATCGACTTGTGTGTCAGTAATAAAACTTAAAGTATTTAGCAATGCAATGCTATGAGAACAGGGCTTATGTGCGCAGTCCCAGGCTGTTTAGCCAGAGGGTGCGCAACGCAATTTTGAATGCGCTAAAGTGTGGAGATTAAATATTTTGGTTACCCGATGAGCAGTGAGTTACAATTGTCCAATCGACAAGTAACAACGGCGTGAACAAGAGCTTTTGTTTTCTCAACAGTTGAGTATATAGTTAGAACATAGATTATCTTACCTTGGTTACCTGTAGAAGGTGTGGGAGATCAGTTTTATTTTGATCCATTCCGTTAATAAATATGGAAAGACAATGGTGGAGTTGAGATATTGCCATCAGGCCATGCTTATAATATTTCTTTCTATCCGCCCTGTTTTGTATTAAAACAAAGGAAATACGATCACAATAAGCTGGCAATTGTACTGTTATTGCGTTACGTTTATTTCTTGCCGTCTTGAGTGCTGACTTTGATATTAGAGTATAGGCATATAATACATAAAATATAACTATGTGCATTTTCATCCTCGTATACTACGTTTGTTTCTCGAAACCCATATAAATATATCAGCTCAGCTGTTATACTCAGTTCTCTGAATGCGCAGGGAAACTGAACAAGATAACAAAACTATTTTTTAAACATCTGCTAACATTAACTTTTTAGATACGTAGCTGATTTTGGCTTGAGGGATTTATATAATGTCGTAGCAATGGAAATTTTTGGGTTTTTTTGGGCTACTTACATTCTCCCAAGCACAAATTTTTGTTATGTTATATATTTTCAACTGAGCAAGATTTAATGATCCTTACATTTGCTGGGTCAGGTGTAACCTTCGCATCAAGTTGAATTGCTAGCGATCTGCCTCGCTCAGTGAAGGCCTTCCGAGACGTTCTTTTAAATGGACACATATCGGGCATTTGGCAACCCTGTTTGCTGAAACATGTTATCAAAATGCACTGAGGATTGTGGCGTGTCGATAAATGAATAACTATAAGACTGGTGTTACTTTTAAATAAATGGTATTGTACAGTACATTATCGAAGTGTTACAATCATTAGCCTTTACGGCAACTCTACTTAAACGTCCTTACCTTAGGTACGACGACCCAGGAGAACTCTTTTCTCCACAAGTTGCAGAGAAACGATGTTAATGAAATGATCGGTTTCCCCTTCATTTCCTCTTTGTAAATACTATAAACCGCTCTTTTTGTTAAGCAAGAAGGTAGGTTTTTAGTTCCTGTATTCGGCATGTATTTCACATGCCGTATGAAACTAAGAAACCATACCTTTGCAGTGTTGAATGCTGCAGAATGCTGACTTCTCCTTAGCTTCTTGTTAACTGCTTCGTTCTGGAAGATTTTTCGTTTCTATTTTTTGTAATAAGGTAGAATTTAATAAGCCCTTAATTAGTATTAAACCTTTAAACGTATTGGCTAGAATCACAACACGAACATATAATCTATCAAGTTTTAGAAACACGCTAGTGATGTAAGAGAACAATCAGGAAGCAGAGAAAAAACTCGCGCGAAACTGTTTGCCTTAATCTAACAATTGCTGTTAAATGGTTTGCACGTGACCATACATTCAAGCGTTAATGTATGAGTTTCACTTAATTACTGTAATTGGTTACTCGTGCCTCATTCTCTAAGGCTGTTCTTCAAAAGTCGAAAAAAAAAAAAATTGAAATGGAATTCGTCATCATCATCATCATCACCGTCAGCATGGTAAAAATAGTATTAATAATTACACAAATAATAATAACAACAATAACAATAACAATAACGATAATAACAACAACAAGAGCAACGATAATAATTAATGGTACAAGGACTGAGAGGAATACTGTTAGACATGAGCGCAAAGCGCGAATCAAATTTTTATATTTACAAGTTATGATAACAGACAGAATTGGATGAACATGAAGTCCTATATCCTATTTATTATAAGAATTACAAATTCCGAAAACTATAAACTGAACAACGAAGTCTTAGCAGATAAAAACACTGTTTACAAGTATTTATAACGTTTGTAATGGATATAGGAATGAGTGGAGTCAAATTCTGTCTGTTATCACTGCCTGATGCTGATTGGTCAGAAATCCTGAAGCCCTGTATGGAATTCAGTTCATTCAGCTGTTCCGATTACAGGTTCATGATAACTGGTTGTTGATAACAGAGTTTTGATATCGGACAGTTTTTCAAGACGATTGGGGAAAAAGAGAGTTCAGAATGAGGCAATCAGATTTTAGAAAATTGCAATAATGATAATAATAATAACAACAACAAAAACAACAAAAACAACAAACTTTCGTTGCAGGGTGGCTGTAAAAAGATTTTCTGCAAAATTAGATTTACTAGAGAATATTATAAACGATTATGATTTGTTATACCTCGTGTTGGAGACACCATTTGCTGTACATCATGTACATTTACATGTGGGTTGACCATCTGCAACGTATGGCGTTGGTGAATTTACTTTTACAGCAGCCTCTATGCAATAACAAATATAATCTTGCCGTTCTTTTTGCGTTTTCGTCCACAGCTTCCATCTGGCGTTTACAATTGCCGCGATCTCAATGGTACAAATACAGTTAAGACTACAGTACCCCCTTTTTTTTAAAGGACTATCCTCGTCAGATCTGTCTTTTCGTGCTCCCTGTTTTGAATACGTCTCTCTGAAATCGAATTTCATAATAGAATGTTAACCCATAATAATGTTAATTGACCGATAATATTAATGGCCTAAAACATTTTTGTAACATACCATCACGGGATTCTTTCACGAAAACAGCCGGAAAAACTTAAGTTCAGGTAAAATGGAGTGCTGTGGATTCGGTCGTTTGCTGGTCACGTAGTAACAAGCTCTAGTTTAACGTTCACAAGTGCAAAGAATTAACGATTGACATTAAGAGGATCAGACAGTCTTTTATTCCCATATCAGTCAATGATAAAGATCCAAATTATGTCACGAAAGTTAAGATTTTAGGCCTAAACATCTCCAATAACTTGCTGTGGAATGACCACATTTCTGACATGATTAAAAAAGCTAATAAGAGACTCTATTTTTGATCTTACTTAAACGAGCTATTGTTCCATCAAATGATATTCTTAATTTCTATTGCACTTGTGTGACAGCCTTCCTGCGTATCTATGCAACGACATCGAGCGTGTGCAGGTGCGCACTTTATCTGTCATCGAACCAGCAAGTTCATACTGCGAAAACCTATCTCGTTTCAATCTATGCACGCTCCGCATTGTGTGAAAAACTCTTCACCTCAATTAAACTAGATAAAGACCATAAACTCCGCCACTTTCATCCGGAGAAGAACTTCTGTACGTACAACCTTATAGACAGGCGGTATGTGAAAAATCGTTTACTTTGTGAAGAAAGCACCAAATTTGGCACAATTGAAGCTTGTGGTGAACTAAAGAGATTCAGATATGGAGGCATCGCCAGAAATTCATTATAGGGTGTTTTAAGGGGGTTTTAACTTGAAAACGAGGCTAAAATCAAAAATTTATGTTTTCTTTGCTAAAAAATTGTCTCATTTGGCAAAATTGGGGCAATGCACATTGTAATGAAAGTAAAATAAAAATATTTCACTAAAATCACTCAGAAGACAGTTTGTTGGGGGGTGGGGGAGGATTAGCATGAAAACGAGGCAAAAATAGAATTATTTATGTTTGCTTTGTTACGAAACTGCCAACTCTTGAACAGTTATAGTTATGGTCGTTTTGAAAAGACTGTTATGTAGATTTATTATCAAAAAACAATTAAAAACGTTCAAGGGGATATCCAACATGGAAACGAGGCTATAATCCTCAAATTTTGTCCAACTGTTTTTGATGATTCAAAGTTTTCTCTGACTTGTTTATCTCTTTTCTGGATATTTTTTTTATGACAGACAGAAACTGTGATAATATTATCGTTACCAATTCTTGTTTGCTGCATTCCTTTTTTTGGGTTAATTTTGTTTTGTCTGGCTATTGATATTCACAAAGCATTGCAAAAGTATTCATAAATACCTTTTAATGTCAAAATAAGCGAGACTTAAGTAACTTCAGCAATGTGTTCAACCGAGCATTCTCCACCACATGCGCAGAGTGCTGTGCATTTCAGTGCCGATTTGATACAGGAACACCGGGATTTGCAACCTTTTTTACATCCGCAACAGATCAGGATATCACAGGATGACGAAATGTCTGGAAGGGTTGTCCATCGAGGTGTCCATCCATTTTGCGATTGCTCCCATCCCCATTCACTTGGACAAGGCAAGGTCATTTGAGGTGAAAGTGCTTGTCCCCAACAATGCCCTCCTTGGAAAACTGCTCTTTTAATGTGTTGTTTGAGAGCTGCTTGAGTTGGTGGAATGGCGTCCAAAGTTCTTCCTTTTTGCGTAAAAAGCTGTTTGCGTGCCTCATTTACGTATGATTTCGAACTGGTACGGTCATAAAGGAGAACGAAAAAACGCTCTATCTTCTTGAAACACTCATCACTTACATCAACCGGGCCCCTCGAGCAATCAAGAAAAGCTTCCGTAACTTCATCATCTAACATCCAGGTTGACCACGAAACAGTATTGCAGCCTGTTAAAGCATGGAATACAGGTAGAGATCTTGATTTTTGTATGCCAAGTAATTTTGCAGTCTCGTGAATGGCAAATGTTCTGTAATTTGTTCCTGTGCCAAATAAGATCCACAACTCTGTACAGGCAAGGCTATGGAACGCGGCAGTGCATATCACAACGACATCTGTGTCTACTGTGCATATGGCAATCTTTTTATGTCCTTCTTGAACAGCATGTGCAACATGAATAATCATTCTAGTATCTGCTTCCTCGTGGTTGCAAGGTGTCAAAACTATGGTGTCACACGACGATGGGCTACAAACTACTTCTTCTCCTTTTGTAACAAAGACAGCTCTGCCTTGCCCGAAGTCTACAGGTGGTACTTTCTCAGCTAAGAATGTAAATAACTCCTTTTTATTTGCATCAACCCTTAGGAAATCTCTCCAGTTCTTCGGTACTACTGTTGAACACTGAAGACGCCTTCTGACACCACTACCTCTCTTGTTTCTGGTCGCTCTCTTCAAACTATCTGGTATATACTCATCAAACACTACATCCAATCTGATACAATGCTGAAGCTGAGATTGAATGTACGGTATAAAAACTGGATTGGAATAGTCACTAAAATTATTTACTGTGCTTGCTGGCCTCAACATATTAATGATTGCTGCACCATCAAACACCATAGCATCGAAGGAAGTAGGAACACTTGTTGATGTTGATGAGAGATTCTGCAAGCTGTCAATTAGATCAGATTTCTTGGAAGGAAGCCGCAACTTTCCATTTTGTGACAAAGAAGGTGGGCAGCCCTGATTTTCATGCATGAAGAAGTTGTCAAGGTCCCCATCTCTGGTCTGGCAGGATATGAAAAGCCTTGAAAATAACGCACAATCGCTCTTTAATGAGTAAATCTGTTGTTTGTCCTTTGACGGCTCTTTTTTGTTAGGCGTTTTGAATAAAGACAACTTGTTCTTGTTGATCGGATCGTGCAGGCTCTTTTTGTTTTCTCGTAATCTTTGAGACTGGAATACTTTAAATTGTTTTTGGCCAAGGGCTTCAATCTCTCGCACAGTCTTGATGACATTGACTCCAGCAATGTCTCTGGTATCAAGTACGAGAAGATCTGGTGTTTCCTCTGTAAAAGGGTTTCCCATGTTTTCGATCACAGATGTCAGCGATTTTACTTCCTTTGCAAATGATAGCTGATAGCTCTTTGCCTCTTCATGGTGTTTTTCTGACTCTCAGTTTCGCCATCAGTTAAACAATCTTCAAACTCTTTGACCATTCGAGCTATTTCTGGGCCAGAAATCATCCAGCGGCGTAATGCTGAGGGACTTTCGGTAAAGCCAACGGCGCCACCCTCTCCTTTGACCGAGGTATTGTTTTGTTCGTGAGCTATACCAATAGCCATTGCGGAAAAAGCTTTTTATGTCTGCCTCACTGTGAATCCATCATTTACAATCTTTTCGTAAATATTTTCATGTTTCCCTTGAAGAGTTTTCATGTCTTGCATATGTATTGCACCCCATCTTGAATAATTGGCATGATCCACAGCAAAGAGCCATGGTATTATTTTGCAAAGAGTTTCCAAATATAGGGAAAAATTAGATTCACGCAAGGAGCGTATAAACAGTGAGTACGTAAGTAAAATACGATACCATTTTAGTCTGAAAGTTAGTTCAAAACGACTGTTTTAAAAACTCAAAAAATATATCACAGTTAATAATGGCAAACTTCAGAACAAAACTGAGACGCACAATAACTTGCCCGCTAACGTTGGATCTTTTAAAGATTGGGTCGATAACATATGTTTTCAGAGCACTGAACTTAAAGCTAAAAATTTGACACAACATTTAAAAAATAGTTGAAACTACTTTTTATTATTAACGTTATGTCAAATTTTTATCTTTAAAATCAGTTTTCTTAAGACGATAAAATTGTGATTCCAAGATTGGAGTAGCATAGTTAAATATAGTTCAGCCTCGTTTCCATGTTGAACACCTTACAAAACGTTTTTGAGTGGGATTTGATGATAAATATGTACCACAATCTTTTCAAGACGACAATAACTAAAACTGTTCCAGATTTGGCCGTTTCAAAGCAAAGCGAAACAAAGCAAATAAAAATAATTTGATTTTTGCCTCGTTTTCATGCTAACACCCTCCCCTCCCAACTTACATTTCTTCTGATGGATTTTAGTGAAATATATATATTTCACTTTCTTTACAATGTTCATTGCCCCAATTTTGCCAAATGCGAAAATGTTTTAGCAAGCAAAACATAATTTTTTTATTTTGGCCTCGTTTTCAAGTTAAAACCCCCTTAAAATACCCTATAATGAATTTCTGGCGATGCCTCCATATCTGAATCTCTTTAGTACACTATAAGCTTCAACTGTGCCAAATTTGGTGCTTTCTTCACAAAATGAACGATTTTTCACATATCCGCCTGACTACCATAGCTAATGCCAAAACAAGAGCTGAAGTAGCAGCATTGTACAACAGTTTATTACCACCGATTACAGCTTATTCAGAGCCATATTATTCAGTCACTGATCTACTTTCTTATTCACAAAATCTATATACGATTCATATGCACCCTTGTGAAAGTATTGTTAGATAAGAACAAGCACTTTTCGACATGGAAAGAAGAAATAGAAGAAACATTTCAGCAGTAAATATACCAGAAGTTGGTAGGTTTACCAAAGAGAGTCTAGCTGTTCTTAGGCAGTTTTGCTCTATATCAGACACCTAATACAATTGAACCTCGATTATCCGGACTATTCGATTGTCCAGACTATTTGACTGTCTGGACTATTCAATTATGCGGAGCTCGATTATCCAGACTATTCACTTATCCGCACATTTTTCTGAGGTCCCAAATTTTTCATGAATATTTACCAGTTGTGACCCTGAAGACTCAAAAGTCTCAAAAAGCCCAATAAATCCTTTCAAAATACTGTTGAAACAGCGTATTATCCTGTGCACTTTTCAAAATTCACAAGTGCGACGAGATTGAACTATTCCGATGCGTTCAGCTGATATTTGATTGGCTCAATTGTTTTATTGCCAAGGGAATTTCGTGCTTGATTAGTTTCTGCCGCGTGGGTTATGATCGTAAACTCAAATCAAAAACATGTCTACGAAGCAAAAGCGATCCGTTCCATCAATTAAAGATAAGCAGATAATTATTTCACATTTGGATAAAGGAGAGAAAGGAACAAATTTAGCTCATCAATCATTAGCATCAGCAAGCAGCAGATCTCGGACATGAAAAAACAAAGACAAGATTTTAAAATTTACTGACAGCATTGAGACATCGTGATCTACAAGTCCCAAAGAAATGCCTGGATGAATTCCGAGATCTTTGCCAAGTGGTTTAACAAAGACTTTTTGCCAGCTGTAAAAAGTCACCAATGCTTACAAAACAAATTCACAGCCCGAATTCAGAGAGGACGAGATCGAGTCCATGGTCAAAATGTTTGAACATGTACACCAGCTTGACAATGAGGAAATGCCTAATGCTCACGATGTGGAATACTGGCTTAATCTGGAAAATGAGCTCCCGACCTTCACTGCAAATGTCTGATGAAGAGATTTTAGCCGCTGTTGTGGGAGATTCAATGGAATGCGAAAGTGTATGTAGCGATGAGGAAGATGAGGGCAAGGACGAGAGACTAGTATTGACTAAAGAGGCAGCGCAATATTTCAAAAAATGTTTGTGTTGTATGACCCTGTGCAGTTAATGCAGCTAGGACGCATGATGGACTTCACAATGCGATCAACCTACAAGTCTTTGAAGCAAACAAACATGCTTGAACATTTTAAACGTTTGTAACTGTAACACACAGGCTGTAGATTTCCCAATTAAAATTATGTTTTCTTTGCTGTATACCTTTTGTTTACATTTCTTTCTCATTAATATTTTCATATTTTCGATTATTCGGACTTACGGAGGTCCCGACGAGTCCGGATAATCGAGGTTCGACTGTATAAAGTGTTATCAGAGGCTCATAGGCTTGCATATCAAAGTTCTCTGGATTCAACCACCAAATATACCAATAGGGAGGTTTAGGAAGAAAAGTATTTATGTTACATCCTTTGCTGACCTAGTAGAGGAGAGATGTGTAGACAGTTTTGTAACAGATGTTACAATAGCCAAATACATTGACGCAGACAAAGAGGGTGACAGCTTATTCCTCCCGACAGAGTTCTATAACTGGATGAATTCCAATGATACGTTGCTCAAAAACGGCAAAGTAGCCAAAAAAAGTATGAAAGTTAAAAAATGTTTGTACTCAAGCAGCTATTGTTACCAGTCTACATGCAAAGCCACTGAGGCCTAGTTGTTGTGGATTTGCCAAACATAGAGATGTACTTTGATGATGGCCTTAAATCATTTGTTCCAGCAACTGTACTGCCACCTATTTAAGAGCTGTTAGACTTGCTTAGCAGATTGCATCCAGAGCACCCACACCTCCAAACACAGTTCTGGAAATATTGCAGTTGCTTTAAGCGCTTTGGAATGCCATCTCAAGCCTCTGCAGACTCCAGAATGATTGGGACAGGAAGCTGTGACATTGGAATAATTATGGCTGCCAAAGATTTTCTCCAAAAGAGCTCCTTGTGCATCAACAGTATTCAATGGAGATACTGTGATATGGACATCCACGGCAAAAATCTCGTTAGAAATTTTAGAGAGAAAAAATAAATATTTATTATTTATATATACATATGGGCAATTCTTTGTCACGGACGTTACATTCAGAAGCAGTTTTGAAAATTGTTTTTGATATATTTCACTTATAGTTAATGCTATCATTTATTGTACAGTATATTTTTGTAGCACTAGGGAAG
>JAODFW021391264.1:0-14354 GCA_027575235.2 Palythoa mutuki
AGTAGCAGTGACAGTAACAGTAGCAGTGACAGTAACAATAACAGTAACAGTAGCAGTGATAGTAACAATAACAGCAATAGTAGCAGTGATAGTAACAATAACAGTGACTGTCACAATAGCAGTAACAGTAACAGTAGCAGTGACAGTGACAGTAACAGTAACAGTAGCAGTGACAGTAACAGTAGCAGTGACAGTAACAATAACAGTAACAGTAGCAGTGATAGTAACAATAACAGCAACAATAACAGTCACAGTAACAATAACAATAACAGTGACTGTAACAATAGCGGTAACAGTAACAATAACAGTAACAGCTCGTAACAGTAACAGTAGTAGTTGCAGAAACAGTAACAGAAGTAGCTGTGTTTGTATATCTTGTGATTTCATCAACTCAGTGGACCAAACCTCAGGAAGAATTTCAAGTCTACCATAAAGGATGTCTATATATTATCGTTATGAATAAATCAATGTGAGCAAACACATGACAAAAACGTTTTTATTTTCAGATTAGTTCTGATGATAATAACGCCTTGAAGGATATCCTCAAATATGCAAAAAATGTTACAGAAAAAGGTACAGACACCATTTTTATCAATAGCACTTCTTAAATGTTATTGCCAACATTCTCCATAGATACTTCTCCCATCTTGGTATACAAGTTTTCAATTCCTTTCATCCTTTTGACTTTAAATGTTGCTCACACACTATAACACTTAAAAACCTCCCTTTTCACTTAAGGTTCGGGAGGCAGAACTGAGTGGTCGATTTACACATTGCGAGGCTGTGTGTGCCAAAGGACAGTCGTTGATAGACAGGGGCCACTTTGCTTCTAAAGAAATAAAAACGAAAATCAAGCAACTGCAAACTAATTGGATTAAGCTCTGGGAACAATCTGAGACTAGAAAAGAAAGGCTAAAAGAAGCTGCGCAATCTTTGCAGGTATGTGAAAATGACGAATTAAGGAAGTTGTTTTGTGTTTGTGTATGTATGTACGAATTTGCTCAAAAGTCAAATGGAAAGAATGAACTTGTTTACTAAGACGTGGCTTCAAATTATCTCAGAAGACAAATTCATTCCTTCCATTTGACTTTGTTCCTCAAAGAAGTAACTTAGATGTAGAACCTTGTTTCAGACACTATTTAACTCACTGTGTTATTTTCAGGTTCCTATTAGCCTGATGATGATCGCATAAACCGTTGCTTTTTTAAACATCTCTGTAATCTCTTGAAGATACGTTTTAGGCTTATTCCATGCTGATGTTTCTTCAGTAAAACTTAGTACAGTTGTTTGTCTGGCTTTCCAGTACTATTCAGATGCTAATGATGCCGAGTCTTGGATGAAAGAGAAAATGTCCGTTGTGTCAAGTGAGGATTATGGCCGGGATGAGCAGAGTGCCATGGTATGTACCTTAATGCGTTATACGTTATCAGAATGGATATTTTTTTTTCTATTCCATTCGTATTTTAGATTAGGTGAATAGGTTAACTTTTGATAGAATTTGGCGTTTCAGTAAAGCTTATTTTACCTGGGGCTTCAGCCAGACACACAACTTATTGCAAAAGAAATTCACAAATAGAATGTTTACATGAGAGAGATTTTAATAACAGAACGTTTTGCAAACAATGAATATATAAGCTTTTGATACTTTGTTTGATTTTGTTGATCCGACATCGTCTTCAACCTGTTTTTGCCTTTCTTCATTAATTTCTCCCTTCCTTTGTCCAATCTTTCATTTGTTCCTTCTTTCTTTCATTTGCTCGTTCATTTGTTCTTTATTCGTTCTTTCTCTACTTCCTTACTTTCTTTCGTTTCTTTCTCTTGTACAACAATAACAAACAACTTTATTGTACTCAGAAAAAGTATTTACAATTTTATATCAAAAAATATTATTTTTGTTAGTGGATGAGAGCACAGATATTTAGAAGTAGCATTTTGACTGGTCGAGCTAAATTTTTGGAGTTGATTACCAGTGATGAAATCAGTTCACTATTTTAGGTATCTAAGGACAGGTACAAGTCATACATACAGACAAACACACACGGTACGAACGCTAAGCGCAAAACAAAACTGGTGAAAGATGAATTAGCAAATATTAATAATATTCTGTGCTCTCAACAACTGGATAAAGTAAAATCACATATGTCAGTCTGAATAGTTGGAAAGAAGAGAGGACTTAAGGTCATGTTTAAAAGAATTATGACTTCTTGATTTTCAATAGAATTCCAAATTTTTTTACCATTTAAGGGAATATACTAAGGTTATAGTAAAGGAAGTTCATCTTTATAATTGAAATTATCATGCAGTTCTCCTAAATACTATTAATTTCTTTCACATTGCCCTTCTGCAGTCTTTGCTTCAAAGACATAACCATGTTCAAGATGAGATTAAGACATTTGAGGAGGCCATCGATCGATTGAGAGAGCAAAGTAAGCTGATGGGTGAAGCAAACAACAAGGCTTTGGTAACAGAAATACAAAAAAAGTACGAGCCGTATGAAGAAGAAGTTGAGGTTGATACAGAAGAGGAATACGAAGAAACAGTTGAAAGAGAAGTGGTAAAAGAGGTAGTGCAAGAAGTGACAGTAGCACGAGTGAAAGCTCTTTATCCTTACACGGGACAAGGGATCGCTATGAACAAGGGAGAGGTGAGTAACATAAAGTGAATGTCCTACCATTTAAACTTATAAAAATAAATAATAATAATAAACATTTTTATAATATAGTTCACTAAAATCTGGCGATTTGATTGACTTAAAGGAGTGGTATTTATCGTTAATAGTGATATTTCAAGCGCTTGAGAGTGGTATTTCATATAGACATGCATATTTGTGCTAAGCTGTAGTCAAAAATAATATCTAGTCAGAGTTTGTCATTTTTAAAAAAATTGCGTGCACGTGAGTTTGTGTGGAGTTAACTGTTTACTTAATCGTTGCGAGAATGGTCATTTGAATCTTCGAGCAAGGTGGTTTTATCTCAGAGTAAAAAGAGATTTTTCGACCAACAAATTGTAGTTGAAGTAAGTCTTAAGCCGCTTAGAAGAAAGGGGGAAGATTAAAGAAATTTACGTTGTGCAGACCTATGACAGTCCAGTGCATGTTAGGGACGCTTTGACCACAGGAAGCGGCATCTAAATATATATTAGGTTTGTCTGTAAGTTGGGACATTCATTTAAGGGGGGATTACAGTTAAGATATTGGTGGATAGTTAGGAAATTGGAAGATTGAATAAGAAATTGAATAAGAAGATTATTGATTACAAAACGCCAAACCGTCGCTCCTGACCAGGCGCAAGTGTAGCTTTGGTTTGGGGACGTTTTGGCGATTTCCTATCAAATATTAACTTCAAAATTAATTTTTAAGTTTCCATAAAATACTCCAAAACCCAAACTTCCCTCAGAATTAACAATCGCCACATTCTCCTTATTAATCATATCTTTCTCTAAAAATCTGAAAATATTTCTACATTTTTTTTCACCTTAATACTACACAATGAGTGATCGGGATTGCTGATTTTCGAATACATGTACAGAAATCACTGGAACTGTGTCAAAAGTCGTCAAAAATGTCTTTTGCAACTATAACCACCCCTTAAATTAAAGGAATTGGTGCCATACTTTCCTTCATGAAAGCTGTTTCGAGTAATGGCCTTTGATCCACACTCATCAACAAAGTCCAGTTCAACTCAAACATCTAATTCAGGACTACTTACATCAAAAATTCACATGCCTTTTGTAGACACAATTAACGCTCTTTCACATTAAACTTCAACAACAACCACAATATTTATTTCAATACCAATTATTTTACAATTTATATTTACAATTATAAAGAAAAAAAATACCGAAATATTGGTACTTAGCTAACTGTAATAGCCGGAGGCTGGACTAGAAAGTCAGCTAAGTATTTTCAATTTTCGATTCAAAGTTAGGGAAGGGAAGACCGAGAAACATAAGATAAATAAATAAAGAAAGAAATACAGAATTAATGACGCAGAACCATAATTTTGACTCAAACGTTTTTAAACTTTATAGGACTAAAAATAGAAGCAAAATAGCTATCTGTTTGAGAATATAGGGTAATATTTCAGTGTTCTTCGGGGATTAGTGAAGTACATGGGGTTGTTCTTGCGTTTCCTCTTCGAGTGATATATTGTGTTGGTAACCTTATAGTACGTTCGCAGAGGCTGTTTACCAACTCGCATTAGAACCAGTTTGCACTGTTGTATTGTGAGATAGATTGTTGCCGAACGAGTGTAATGTTATGTTCTGATTGTCCCTGTTTCCCTATGTTCAAAAATTATTCTAAATTGCATTTTGGAACTTCCCTAAACGGTACTTTTAAGAACTTAACAAATAGACTCCATGTTCCTGTGGTAAGAACAATGTCCTCTGTGATCTGTTACTGAACAGACGCAGGGCAACATGAAATCTATTCCTTTTATATAATAAATAATTAAACTTTGTAATATTGACGTCAATCATATGGGATTACTTGGGTTATTATATAATCATTAGTGGTACCAGATCTTTTCGTAAAAGGGAGGCAGCTTAATCTTTTCCAAATCAAGATAGGTGCGTGGTCTTCCTTGAAACAAATGTGCTGGAAAAGACACTGTATCTGCAGAAAATGAACTGTTCTATATAATCGTGAAACATCGTTTGTAGGAAACCAAATTTTAAAAGAATTTGCATTTTCTTTTAGGTGTTCTACCTCCTGTCGAAGACAAACAAGGACTGGTGGAACGTAAGGTGAGTTGTACCATTTTTTTTACCTCACTGACTATCAAAACCTAATACATGATTCTCAGTCAAATACTTACATTTCTTCCCAGTAAAAATATTTCTTCACATGTGAAGAAAACAATTTTATTCTTTGCATGCCTACAAATAAAGAGAATGAGCTTTTTAAAAAGTATATTGAAGATATACTTTATTTGACGGCAGTTGCGAAGGATATGGTTGCGCGTTTTCCTAGCTAAAGGATAATGTGTAAAAGCATTTAACTTTCTCAGTAATAATTATATCATACAAACATTACATAAGTGCTTTGGTATACGAATTTCTCAATTTATTACTGCACTCACTCATGGGAGATCTCACTTAAGATTAAATTTGTATTTTCACGTGCCCATGTAATATCTTTTGTTGAGACCTTTAAAGATTCTTTTATAGCTTGATGATGGGTAGCTGGATGGCTGACACGATTGATTGATTGAATGATTGATTTCCCATGTAGGAGACAAACTGCAAAAGAGAATGGTTATGCACCAGCCAATTATTTGAAGGAAATGGAGCCAAAGTTAGTAAAGAAACTATCAAAGCAGAAGGTGATTGTTCCTGAAAAAGTGAAGAAAAGAAGAAGAGTAAAGAAGAAAGTAATGATCCAAAAACAAAGAGAAGCAAAACTAGAGCTGCCTCTATCATCGCCTCGCAGTTCAAGAAGAGGAAAACAGAGAAGACAAGTACGGCGCCATTTTACGGCTCACTTTGACCGCGATAATGTTGCCACAAGACAAATTGGCCTACATAACACCTACAGCAAGCTAACAGAGATGGCACAGTTGCGACAGCAAAACCTGCAGGATGCTATTAAATATTATCATTTTTGTTCTGAATGTGACGACATCGTGACATGGATGAAAAGCAAGGAAAAGCAAATGAATGCAGAAGAAAATGGTAAAGATGCTAACATTATCCAGATGATCCGTAAGAAGTTAGAACGTTTAGTTACGGAGCTGGCAGCAAATAGCAGCCAAATAGATGAGATTAATAATCTGGCTGATGAGCTTATCGTAAACGACCATGTCCACATTACAACTGTCAAAAGGAGACGAAGAGATATCAATGATAGATGGGAGAAACTGCAACTGTTGAAGGAAATTAAAGAGGAGGAACTTGAAGAGAAGCATGGAGTTGAACTGTTTTTCCACACTTGTGATGAGATGAAACTCTGGATAAATGACAAAGACAAGGCACTGGCCAATGACGATGTTGGCAGAGATCTGGAGACTGTCAGGGCATTACAAAGACGACACCAGGGGCTTGAGAGAGACCTGGAAGCTGTTGATGAAAAGCTCCAAAAGTTGCACGAACAAGCAAAGTCATTAGTTAATGAGCACCCACGTCAGGCCCGACAGATCAGAGCCAAAGAGGCTGAGATTCTTGAGTTGTGGGATGGTTTAAAGAGAAAAGCAAAAAAGAGGAAGACTGTCCTGGGTGATGCTTATGGACAACAAGGGTTCCTTGCTGATTCACGTGACCTTCTGTTGTGGGCAACTGGTATGAAACATGTTCTAAATGCTGGAGATGAACCTAATGATCTGGCGACAGCTACTGATCTGATACAAGAACACAAAATCAAAGGGGATGACATTCAGATGCATAATGACCGTTTTGAACAAGTAATTGATTATGGACAGAAGTTGTTAGTTTCTAGCCCCCGTTCGCGTGAGGTAAAAGAACGTGTCGCCGCTCTAAAAAAAGAAAAGAGCTCAGTTCATGACTGCTGGAAACAACGCAGTGATCATCTTAAACAAGTGCTTGATCTGCAAGTGTTCATCCGAGATTCTGAACAAGTTGACACTGTAACTGCTTCTCACGAGGCGTACTTGTCCAATGACGACTATGGAGAATCTGTAGACGATGTTGAACGATTACTGAAGCAGCAAGAAGACTTTGAGAAGACTCTGTTGGCACAAGAGGAAAGAATTCGCTTGTTGGTTGATTCTTCAAACAAACTGATAAAATCTGGACACGAAGAACGTGAATGGATTTCACGGCGCTGTGATGAAGTGGTTCAAAGAAGAGAGAATGTAAAACAGGAAGCAGCAAAGCGCAGAAACTCTCTTTTGCAATCTCAGCTTTTGCAGAATTTCAGGCGAGATACAAATGAGTGTGGAGCTTGGATTGTGGAGAAACGACAGATTGCAACCGACGAATCATACAAGGATCCTAC
This sequence comes from Palythoa mutuki, assembly GCA_027575235.2. Taxonomy (NCBI): domain Eukaryota; kingdom Metazoa; phylum Cnidaria; class Anthozoa; order Zoantharia; family Sphenopidae; genus Palythoa; species Palythoa mutuki. Next base: position 6,953 of record JAODFW021391264.1, read on the forward strand.
CAATCTGCAGGGAAAACTCCAAAGACATCAGGCTTTTGAAGCTGAAGTAGCTGCAAATAAAGAAGGAATGGATCGGATAAACTCGGTAAGTTTTGTCATTAGGACTTTGTTGTGATGATTTTAAACGATCATCTTTAGTAACAGAATATTTCAACAATATATTTTTCACCAAGTTAATGAAAAAACTATTGTAAATTTATGTCTCCTAAAGCAGTAGAAATCCCGTATGATATGTTGATTATTTTGCTTGCCCTTTTCAAAGGGAAAGTGACGAAAAAAAACTGCGGTTGTCAAAAGTAGCTGTTTTGCCCCTTATTATCCATCAAAATAATGGGTACGAGAGGTACATGTAAAAATAAAAGAATTCAGAGTCTTGGAAAATCAGCAATCCCAACAACCAAATCAACCAGGGTAATGGTAAACTAATAAGTTTAGTTCACGAGAAAAAAAAAAGAAATTTTAAGCTGTAGGCACTTTTAAGGTGATTTATTTTTTGTGTTTATTAACGTCGTACCAGCAACTTCCTTCGTCATTTTTTGTCGCAAGCTGTTGACTATCCACATATGTTGGCATGACCGAATTCTTAGCTGGTGTATGTACATATTGGTTTGGCAACTTCTTTCCGGTTTTTCTTGGCATTGAGTTGAAAATAAGTTGATATCTCCATGTAACAACTAATGAATTTTCTTGATTTTACAACAATTTCTAATTTATACAACTGAGCACGCATGCAGTTCTATGGAGCTAATTTTTTGTATTGTTTAGGTTGGCCAAAAGCTGACAAGAGATGGACATTACGGTTCGGAGGAAATACAAGAAAGATTAGATGATTTAAATGAATATTGGGAAGAGTTGGTGAGCAACACCGCTGAGAAAGGAAGACGGCTACAACAGGCTCAAGAACAGCAACAGTTTTGTCGATCCCTAGATGGCTTAAAAATCTGGATGAATGACGTTGAGACTCTACTTGCATCAGAGGATCTTGGGAGAGACTTGTCTACCGTGAAATTCTTGCTTAAGAAACAGTTGCTTGTGGAATCAGATATTGAAGTGCACAAGGATCAGATTCAAACTCTGGTCACACAGGCAGCAGCTTTGGTTCGCAATGACCATTTTGACAGCAAAAGCATCCAAAAGGAAGCAAAAGATATTTGCTACCGGTATGATGAACTTGTAAACCTTGCCAATGGTCGTCGCACACAGCTGGAAGATTCTTTGGGTCTCAATCAGTTTTTTTATGATGTCAACATCGAGATGTCCTGGATAAAAGAACGTATTGGGCTAGCATCTTCGGGCGATATGGGAACTAGTTTAACTGCTGTTAACCGGCTGTTGAAAAGACACCGGGCCCTCGAGAACGAATTAACAAACCATGAATCCATGATAAATCGTGTACTTGCCACAGGTCAGGATTTGATTGACAGCAATCATTATGCTACTGATTCTGCTGAGAAGAGATGTGAGGAGCTTAGAATGAGCTGGGATCAATTGATGGAACTCTCTGCTGAACGAAAAGTCAAGTTGGGCAAGGCCTTGGAGTTACAGAAGTACTTTACAGAAGCCAATGAAGCGGATACGTGGATGAATGACAAGGCGGGGATTGCAGCTAACCAAGATTATGGAAAGGATGAAGCTTCGACTGAAAAACTGCTAACTAAGCACAAAGCACTTGAGACAGATGTAGAAACCTATTCTAATGTCATTTCAGGATTAAGCAGCGAAGCAAAACGAATAGCCCGAAGCAAACATCCTAATGCCAACATGATTGCTACCCGGCAGAAAGACATCGAGGAACAGTTCACGGGATTGCAGACACTTGTAAACATTCGTCGTGGTCGTCTAGAAGAATCCAAAAAATTGCACCAGTACACTCGTGAAATCACGGAGACAGCAGACTGGATTCGAGAACAACTTTCCATTGCTTCTTCAGAGGATTATGGGAAAGACTTTGAGCATCTTGAGGTCATCCAGAGAAAATTTGATGATTTTAAACGAAATGTCACTGCATACAATGAACGTTACGATGAGACGGACAACTTCGCTAAGCAACTTGTTGCAGAAGGACACACAGATACTGTATTGATAAAGGAGCAACAAGATATATTGAGAGCTATGTGGGCTCAATTACAAGATCAGATTTTGATTCGGAACAAGCGTCTTAAAAGTGCTGCAGAGATCCATCGTTTCAATCGCGATTTAAACGAACTTGTTAGTAGGATTCAGGAAAAAGATGCTACACTCTCCATGGATGACTTAGGACGAGACTTAGCTGGTGTACAGGCTCTTCAGAGGAGACATGAGGGCTATGAACATGATCTCAGTGCTTTGGAACATCAAGTTGAGGTTCTTATTTCGAAATCAAGGGATCTGCAAGTAGCCTACCAAGGCCAAACCGCTGAAACTATTCGGCAACACGAAGAATTTGTTTGTAGCATTTGGCAAGAACTTAAGAGAAAGACAGCCAGAAAGAAAAGTAAACTAAAAGATTCGTATGATTATCAAAAGCTCAACAACAGAATCCGTGACTTAGTGTCATGGTGTATTGCTTTGAGTCGCACAATTGGGTCAGAGGAAATCGTCCATGACGTGGTGGATGCAGAATCGTTCTTGCAGAGACTTGACGAGTACAAGTCGGAGATGGATACAAGGGAGGAAGCATTCAGTCAAGTGATGGACACTGGAGAGAAGATGATTGAAGATGGACACTTTGCAACAGATGAAATCACAGAGAAACTTGAACTGTTACTGACAGAGCGGGAGAGTCTGTATGCAACATGGGAAGATCGCAAGATGGAAATTGATCAGGTGTATGACCTGCAGGTATTTTTGAGAGATGCTAAACAGATTGAAAGACTTACCAGCACGCAGGAGGCCATCCTTGTAGGTGCTGAGTTGGGTAATAGCGTTGATGAAGTAGATGCCTTGCTCAGAAAGCACGAGAAAACAGAAAAGCTGGTTAGCTCGCAAGAAGACAAAGTTGACAATTTGTGTTTGTTTGGAGAGCAGTTAGTTGAGAATGGACACAATGAATCGGAAAAAATTACCGATCAGCTGAATTCAGTGTGTGCGAGGCGTAATAAACTTGGGGAAGAATTGGCTAAACGCCGTACTAAGCTTGAGGACTCTAGGAAAGTAGCACAGTTCTACCAGGATGTAGTAGAGGTAATCAATGGCTAAAACATTTGATTATTTTTGTCATTTGTAGATCCGTGTGCCTAGGAAAATGATGACCGTCTTTTGAATATAAAGCATCTCAGGTCAGGAGCCGGTGGCTGGGAAGGGGGTAGGGGAAAGAAGAGTTGTAAAAGCTGTCTTCGTAAAGATTTTTGATTGTAATGTCCTAAAACCCCATCTGCAGCTACGCTTACATTTATTTCGTTTTGGACATTCTTATAAGAAGGTAAAGTGATGTTATGAAAAATTTGACCAGTTTACTGGTAATGATCTCAACAGAGTCGATGTGAAGGAAACAAATTTAAACTTCCTGCATTTTTCACAGTTTCACGTAACTGCTGGATTAGCAAAGCTGAGAACGCGATTTTGAAAATCAAAAAGAAAAGGAGGTACTCTCTAATATCAAGAACATGTGATTAATTGTGAGCAAAAAATGAAAGCAAACGTTTTTACCAAGTAAGAGTTTTTGTAGTTTTTTTTATTAACGCCATAATTATGAAACAGTCAACAGTTCAGTATTCTTGCCATAGATTGTTTTAATAATTACAACACTTTATTTTTTATTTCTAGTTTTGGCTTTCTTTCCTTCCCTCAATTTTGGTTTAATTTCAACCTGTCTTGCGTGATCGTACCATGTTTCATTTTATGCTTGTGTTTCGTCAACTTTTATGTTGGTCTTGTCTTGTCTCATCTTTTCCTTTTGGCCTTACTTTTTTTTCGCATTTTGTCAAATTGGAGTTGCATTGGGGCTTGCTTTTATGAGAAATTATGAAACACAGTACAGTAAAGGAAATTACAAAAACGATTTTTAATGTAAAACAACAATAATCATGCAAAACCTGTGCGAGATTTTTGGGTAGGAAGATTATTTATTTTTGAGAAAATTTAAAATTATTAACTGCAATTTAAAAATTCCTTCTACAGCTCGAGTCTTGGATCACTGAGAAACTGCAATCTGCCTCGGATGAATCGTACAAAGATCCAACAAATCTAGAAAGCAAACTTCAAAAACACCAGGCATTTGAAGCAGAGCTTGTGGCACATGAAGAAGCAATAGATGAAGTGCGAAAGACTGGGGAAGATCTTGTCTCATCCGGACACTTTGCTGCTAGTGATGTGGAAAGCAGGATCGATGCATTGTACAGTCACTGGGAGGAGTTACTGGAGGAATCAACCAATAAGGGTCGACGGCTTGAAGAGGCACGAGATCATCAAAAGTTTAACCAGGAGGTTGATTGGGCTGACTCCAGCATTGGTGAAAAGGTTAGATATATATAGAACCTGTACCTTTTTTGCATGTGTTGGCAAGCAATTCTAGCTCATTAACAAGACACATTAACAAGAAAAGGCTCTCATATATCCTCAACAGGTACCAAACATAAGTCAAAGCACAGCCACAGTTTATTCACGAACAGCCATATGCGAGTAGACAACAACATATGCTATTCTTTTTTTACACGTAACAAAGTTTATTCCAATAGCTTTATTAAAAGTATTTAACTGAATGTTTTCATTAGCTGATTGTTCATCTTCCGTAGCTACGTCACTTTTTGAATTTATTAGGAATATACAACTTGTCAGTTTTAGAAGGATGAAGGAATTTTTGTAAATTTTCGAGTTGTATTGCTTGTAGATATGTATATACTTTCAATTGTAACACATATACCTTTTTAATATTGTGTGGACAGCTCGCGCTGGCCATAGAGTGATTTCTGATTTCGTTTTCATCTTTCTCTATAATCTATTGATAATGTTAACTGATAAAGGGATTATAGGCTAAAACGCGATAAAGTAATTTATTTTAATAATTACAATTTTCTCAAATCTGATTGGCCCATTCTGAACTCTATTTTTCCCTAATTGCCTTGGAAAACTATCTGATAACAAAACTCTGTTATCGGCTACTTGTTATCGGCTACCTGTTATCGGGACAGTTGAATAACGAATCGCAATCTGGGCTTCGCGCTCATCTAATTTTGTTAACCACGCGTAATGATAACAGACTGAATTGGACTCCACTCAGTCCTATTACCATTACTTAAAACCATCAAAGATTTTTGATATACTCGATCATTTTCATGACCCAGTCGTCACGAAATGTGTAAAAAACAAATGCCATTCTTAACAAAACAGTTAATTTACTATTTTCAACTTTTAGTACTATTCCTTGATATATAGCTGACATTGCGAATTTATTTTGTAAAAGGCACAAATGATTTCACCTTGTTTCATTTTTATCAAGAGGCATTTGCTTCACATGAGCTAGTTACTTTATCTGTATTATCTGACGAAGGGCTAACGCTCGAAACTTCGGCTTTTACAAATTCCCACGGTGATGATAATTTGTTTATCTACATTACTTCAAGTTTGTATCTACTCGCCGACACGTTGAATAGTTTTTTAAAAACTATTTACTGATACTTCATCTGTAATTGTTTTCTTTTTCAGGAAACAATCATAAATTCTGAGGATTTCGGTCGAGATTATGATCACTGTTTACGGCTTCAGAAAAAAATGAAAGAGTTTGATCAGGATCTTGCCGTGGATGCTGCACGAGTCGACAAAATCAACAAACTGGCCCAAAAGCTTGTTGCGTACGGGCATGCCGGGTCTTCTACCATCTCTGATCGACAGCAGAGTCTAAACGAAAGGTGGAATCGCCTCCAGGACTGTGCAAGTGAAAGAAGGCAGAAACTGGCCGAAGCTTCTGAAATTCACGCATTCAACAGAGACTGTGGGGAGGTTGCAGACATCATTAACGAGAAGTCAGTTCTTTTATCCAGTGATGACTATGGACGGGACCTGTCAAGTGTTGAAGCTCTGATAAGAAAACATGATGATTTGGAACGAGGCCTAACAGTCATAGAGGGAAAGATGGAGTTGCTTGAAAGAGAGGCACATCGTCTTGTAAGGGTTCAACCCCATATGGGTCAGATAATTCAGGCTAAGCAAATGCAAATCATCGAGAAATGGGAACAACTCAATGATTTGTTTGATGAAAGGAAAGGAAAACTTGAAGCAAACCGCTTACTTCAAATATTTCTTGTAGATTATAACGATCTAATGACTTGGATGACTGACATGGTTTCACGTATGTCATCTGGAGATACTGCGAACAATGTGAAGGATGCTGAGGCAATGTTAGAATTGAACAAAGAAAGGAAAGATGAGCTCAAAAGACGCCAGGATTCGTTCAGCAGCACCAGTGCTTTTGGGGCAAGTCTTATTGATCAAGGCCATTATGCTGGTGAGGAGATAGTGACTTACGTAGAGGAATTAGAGGTTATGAGAACAGAACTTTTGCAGCTCTGGGAAGAGAGACAGTCACAACTAGAACAGTCTTACAAACTACAGCTTTTCTTGAGAAATGCAGACCAAGCAGATGCGTGGATTACCAACAAGGAATTATTTTTGTCTAGTGAAGAGCTGAGTGATTCTCTTGACACGGTGGAGACACTACTGAAAAAGCAGTTGAATTTGGAGAAATCTATAACAGCATATAAAGATAAAATCAATGCCCTTGAGGTATACGCTGATCAGTTGATTACAGATCAACACCGCGATTCTCAGCTGATTGGTTCTCGTCGAGATGCAGTATTAGAGAAATGGAAGAAATTGCAGTTCCATGCCTCTGCTAAGAGTGGTAACCTTGGAGAGTCCAAGATGTTGTTTCAGTTCTTGAGAGACGCACAAGAAGTAAGTAGATATGTATAGTTTATGTTTCTTTCTCTCAAATACTAAGAGATTATCAACTGAGTGCTGAAGCGTCGTGGAAAAATACGAGACAACGGTGTTGCTATTATGCATCAAGCGCACATGTTTCGTACAATAAGCCCTTACAAACCGCTACTACTATTACTACCACTACTACCACCACCACCACTACTACTACTACTACTACTACTACTACTACTACTACTACTACTGCTACTACTACTGCTATTATTACTACTACTACTACTACTACTACTACTACTACTACTGCTGCTGCTGCTGCTGCTGCTGCTACTCCTCTGCCACTAACACTACCATTACCACTACCACTATCACTTCTGGTGCTGTTAGTGGTAGTGGTAGTGGTAATGGTAATAAATGACACTACGCAGGGGCAAATAAACGATATTCCCTCAAAAAGTCATGTCATTATCATAATTATCAATAAACAAGGCCAAATGATATCAAGAATGCGAGTTTTAATAATACAAGCTAAGTGAATAACGAATTCAAA
>JAODFW021392263.1:0-14354 GCA_027575235.2 Palythoa mutuki
CTCGTGTCTCTCCCAACATCACGCGTGCTCTATTTCGCCGATAAAGTCATAGAAAGTTGTGCTCTAATGCTTAAAGAGAGTTATTTTGACATTCAACCTGTAATTTAATAGCTATTTAATTATAAATTATTCAACAATTACTTTCAGCTACAATTTTTTCAAGAGTTTTTAAATTATTTTCATTCAGTAGTTGTATGATTTGTGTGTATCCAAGCACATGCATTTAACAGGGTTAGTGCTGCTCTGTGACTTCGAAATTCCAGGAGTATTCAATGAGTCAGACCAATGTTTTCAAGGAGTGCTCTTAGCATCTGCCTTTAATTGGTTTGGAGGATTCTCAGGCAGTTGTTAACTAACAGTGTTAAAATATACTTCAAAATGCCTCCCCCATCATCTAAACGAAATAACTTAATAGAAATAGACACTGATAAATTAGCTGGTTCAACAATAACCAAATGAAGAAAATTTATTTACAACATAATTTGGATAAAATTAAAATCACAATTGATATAAATTTGCAAAAATAATATAATGCTCACTGTCAGTTAATTATTAAATCAGAGTTGAGTATGATATTTATCAATGCATGGCCAGCGGTTAATGAAGCACACAGTTTCCATGTAAAATAACAGTCAAGTGACCACAAGTCAAATAATAAGGTTGTCATGTGCTTTGGGGGAAAAGAATTCAGCTTTACTTAACACAAAGAGCTGTTAGCATAGTTGTCATACTTATAATTTTTGTTGTTGTTAAATTCAATCTAAAAAACTCCACAATTTGAGTTTCAAACTATTGACATTATTCATTAATTAACAACACAATTTTCAAAATTTTTCCTCTCAGAGAGTACCTAGTTATTTGGATTTTTTTCCTCAAGTGCCTGAATATTGTTTCAGAAATGATTATTAACACAAAATTAAAGTGTCGTAATTATACATGTAAGTCCAGGGCATGCTGTGAGATGTACCTTGGAAACTATAAAGAAAAGTTCTAAATGATTGCATCTGAGGCTTAGGGGGCCAAAACAATAGAAATCCCAGTGGGCACTGAGGAAAAATTAATTCATTTCTTTTGTTTTAAGCCTCGGACCCAAGTTTAATTTTTATTAATATATCAATTGCAATGGGTCTATTAAAGAACTTATAATGTTCCTAATATTATACCATCCAGTAACCAGGTGGTTGCATTTGTATAAAAAAATAGTTAATATCAAATCTGGTTAAAAAAGTTTTATGAACACAATCCTAAAGGTCACAACTTTTCGGCTGGTCTCTGGCCTTCTTCAGGGAAAGTGATATGTGGAAAAGTTAAAACTTTTGTATTTGTTGTTCAAATGTTAATTATTCAGTTTCTTTTATCATTAAGGGCAATATGCAGTTCTTTTGAACAAAAGAAACAAAAATTTTTAAAAGCGTTTGTTGCAACTTTTCCGCATATCACTTTCCGTGAAGAAGGCTGGTGACCAGTCGAAACGTCGGAGCTTTGAAGATTGTGTTCTTCAAACATTTTAACCAGAGTTACTATATATAAACAATTTATCATGTGTTACACAATTACAAAACCACAAAGCCGGAAACGAAAAATGGAACTATTAAGCTGAAAAAAGATCAAATGCTGTAAAATGAACTGAAAGTAAACTAAAAGATAAAACATCCCTCAGGCAAGTTGCCCATAAAGTTAAGTTCACAAATAGAACTACAGGAACAAATTAAGTCTACACTTCCTGTTTTTCAAACGAGAAAAGAAAGTTGATCTTAGATAAAAGCTTATACATAATGCTATAAAAACTTTATGAGCTAATGAAAATTTAAAACAAGTCTAAAAAATTGACATAAAAAGTAGGATTACTACGATTTTGTCTTTTGGCTTGGTAAATCCCGTCACAGTTTTCATTTGAATAATGAAGTTGAAACAAACATAAATTTAATTTAGAACGAAAAATACATTCCTGTAGATGCTACACGGAAATAATGAAACGTGATTTGTAACTAACAGCAAGGGAAAATATCAGTAACAAGTAAAAGTCGGTTAATAAATGTCAATAAAACTGATAAGCCAATAAATATTTCAAATTTAAAACATCGCATTCATGTTTTGTAATTTATCGTAATTCATCGTTCAAACAAATTCTCGCGAACCCGAGTACACTAGAAATCAATGCGGAAAGAGTCGCTATCGTTAATTATTAGATAACCTATATCGAAATATTTATCTTACTATAAAATATTTCGTGCCTGAGCACGGCGGAAGTAAATAAGAACCCAGTGTAACTAAAACTGGTTTCGAAAGCATTCGAAATTCAGAAAATGAATTCACATTTCGAGAATAACAATATACACACCTGAAGCTTACTGTCTGTCCACGTATCAAGCCTCAGAGACTTAACAACTGAAATCTGTATTCCTAGATTTCTATGGATTCCACTGCAGCTAATGCAAATAAACAAACCCATCGTTGACGAAGCCCAGTCGGGATCTGTTAGTGTTAATAGAAGTTGAGTCTTGAAAAAATGCACAATACGAACAGGAAGTAAAAGTACATTCTAACGTAACTCGCCAAAACGAAAACACGTAGCCATACTAATTGGTCTTACTCGGTGCCCCACAATCTGCACAAGTATTATTTCCTGGTTCATTCATAATTTGGATCATTGCTGCTCTATTTCTCTCCGCAGACATCATCTTCGGTAGACTTTTTAAGTTGGAACCTGTCTGAATCAAAAGTTGTCTCTCTCTGAGACAGATGGTTTACTCGCCAAATATGGTATACAGACCCAAATAAGGGAGACTCAAATAGAACTGGGGCGAGAAATTGAACACTAGTTTCGTTCTTGCTGCATAAGGAAAAGATGAAAAGATGGCAATTTGAAATCTGTTCTATTTTCAAATCCGTGAGTATTGATATAACTAGTGAAACTATTTCAATTTTCACATTTTTTATAATGTTATATACTCACTGTTTAATACACTACGAACGTAATAACTATAAGATTGTAACTAAGGTATAGACTGTGAGAAACGAAGCTACATGTACAATCGAAATGTGATTATAAAATACAAGGCGAATAATATTGTAAAAACCAACAGCGGCTTTGTGACAGTTCCACAGTTTAAGTTACATACTTATCATAGCATGCAAATTTTGGTGCTTATCCATGAGGTAATCAGATACCAAGGAAATGAAGAAAAACACACTATAGGCTTGTTAAAAAATCCATGATTTTTTTTTGTAATTTGGCAAACGATACTTCCCACTAACGGCTCATGCTGATTTGCTCTTTTTCGGTCTGTAATCCTACACGTACTGCACAAAGATCTTGTCCCACCTACATGTTTGCCAGACCATGCACTTTTAAAACCTAGCTGGCTTAACAATTTCAAACAAAAATTTAGTAATGAAAGAACAAAATATGTGCAACCAATAGACATCTGAGGTCAGAGTAACAAAGCCAAGTTCAGCATCCTTTTATTTGCATCTTCATTCAAAGCTGTAAAGTTGTTATCTGTTGTCACTTGCAGTACAAATATTTTAGATATTTTACTCATGGAGAAACTTCTTTGATATCATCAGAGCAAACACAGAACCATTTATAAATGCATTAATTAATATTGCCAGACTTTTGGTCTTGCATGAAATGAATCAATGCATAGCTGTATCAGTTTGGTGCAGATGCAGTTGCTGTTAATAACTAGGATCCAGTTCTTTGTGCAATTAAAATATGCACAACCACAGAATATTTATTAGATCAGGTGTTCCCTGTGGTCCTAGGTCATCTTTCTCTGTTACATATTTGCAATTGTGATGGGCTTCCTGTGGTCAGTCTGGCCGAGTAGGCTTGAGCATGACTGAAATAGCCAGTTTCAAACTTGATTTTTGGACTGGCTGGCTTGCTATAGATGATTTTGTGAACACACAGTACATTGATCAGCAGTAGCCAACCTATGACTGTGTGTAGGCATGTAGGACAAAGTGTTCCTCTCTGACTGCATGATTTTTGGAAGAGAAGTAAGTCATAGTGTTGAAATTAATTTGCTGTTTTGGTCGACAAAAGCAAACAAGATTCAAACAATTTTACAACATAAAATGCTAATTTAATTTATAATGGAAGTATTGATCAAGGAAAACAAAATGCTTTTAATATGAGTCTCAGCTCTGTTATATGCAAAATTGTGTCATGTTTAGCAATGGATGGCCAACACATGACCAAAGCATTTCCAATACAGAGACATTTCTGACCCAATCAAGTGCATCAACATTATTGCTGAACTTATATTTGCCACATCAAGTCTGCAAGATAGTTGAATGAGTCGCCCATAGAAATAAATAATCTGCCATTTGAACTACTTAATAGATGTAAAGACAGTGGTAAAATATTTTTTTAATTGTTTACACTTCATTATATTTTTGTATTGTTTGAATTTCTTTGTTTTCAATTAATTGTTTACAAAGCATTGTAGCAGTAGCCCAACTTTTAGCTGTCTCCTCTGGGTTGTCTTCAGATGCCTTTTTTGTAGATTTATCTCACTTGTTCTTAATAAAGCACATTGAAATCAGCTCACAGCACTCCACTTTATATTAGAAACCACTAGTATTATATATAAATTAACATAAACAACATATTTTCAACTGCAAGATTGCTTGCAGATGGCAGTCTCCTGTACATGAAAGGTCTAGTCTGTATGACACGTTTTCAGGGTCAAAATTCCAAATGTCTGTTTTGTAGACATTACATACTTTCAAATTAAAGCTTGTCGATGAATTTTTATAACAAAAAATGTGCTATTGGGACATATTACTTTTGAAAGAAATGGCCAGATTACACACATGACTTGCAAACGCTACTTAGCAATAAACATTACTTGCAAACACTCATGTTATTTTCAGATTCATATTTCTTTTGAAGTCACATTACTTTTGAACAAACATCTTTAAAAAAAGGTTTAGATTTGTGACCACTCTGAATCCAATTATTTTTAAATTCACATTACTTAAAAACACTCCTGTTACTTCAAACATTCATATTACTTGCAAACACTCTTTGTGAAAACACATTACTTTTGCTGCAGGTTTTCAGGGTCATCCAAAATCAAAACCAAATCATGAGACAAATACTGGGGACAAGTTTGTAATTTAATAGCAGAGTCAGAGTATTTGATATTAACTTGAGTGTTCTTGAGTAATGTGAATTAAGAAGTAATCAGATTTGGAGTGGTCACAGGTTGGCTCAGGTTAAAATAAATCAGACTCTGGCCAAAAACATATTTATATCAACGAACATAAACTCTATTGTTATATCAACATATCCTTCTTCTCTTGAAAGAATATAAATTCCAATTTTAAACACCCCAGGAGAGGTACCCCCTGGCTCCCTTGTGGCACTTTCCACCAAACCAACATTTCATTCCCTTTTGAGGACCAGCATGAGTCAATATTTGTGTTTCCAGGAAGTAACTATAGAGGGGCATGGTTAAGGCATATAAAATGATAATTACCTCTTTTTATTCTTGCCCTTGGAGATGTCAAAGTAAATATGGAAGCAAAGAAACAAAAGAAACAGAAAACTGGGAGAAAGGACGAGGAGAAAGATCTTGAAAGCACAGAGTACCTAGAGAAGAAAGTTGAGGATCCAGAGTTTGCTGGTGGCAGAGAAAGAAAACCAAAGAAAAAACATAAGAAAGACAAGAAGGGTAAGAAGACAATGGCAAACAGGAAACCTTAACCCTTTAAACCCTAGACATAATGAATGTGTTGGGAACTTCTCGCAACTAAGCTCCATAGTTTTTAATTTAATTTCTATTTAAGCCTGTAGTTTGGGAGAATTTGGCTTTTCAACTTTCACAACTTATTCCACTTGATCAGTTCCTTATTTCTCATTACCAGTTATATTATTTTGTTTGAGTTATACAAGAAGTTAGAGTTACTTATGCAAGGAGAAGTTAGATGTTGATAAATTGTTTATGGCTGAAAAGGGTAACAGATTGAATGCACAGTGTTCCACCTACATTCGAAAACAGTGAGTCCCAAGACTAAGGAGACCTTTAAGAAATGAGTACCAGGAGAAATGAAAGAATCCTACTGTAATGTTAATGAATCAAAGCTAAATACATTTTAGACCCAACCTTAAGTTATTGTGAACTTGACTTAGATGAGATGTATTTCCAAAATATATTATTGTGTCCATATAGCCTGCATAGCTAAGTTGTAGTCTTGTGATGGGGAGGAAAATTTGAAAATTTTCCATATTATTTGGGCCCTGTACAGGATGAGTTTGAGAGGACTGGGGAGAGGAAAATAACTAGTTGGGGGGATGGGGAAGGGGAAAGGAAAGATCTTTCACCTTCTCCCCTCAACCCTTCCCACCCCTGTATCTTTCTTAACCTCTCCCCAGTCTTTTTGATTGGATTGTTGGCTTTTGTTTTGCCTTCTCACAAGACCACCAGCTATGCAGGTTATGTCCATATGGATTCTCATTCATTCTTCAATTACTGATTTTCGTTTTTTTTCACAAAAATGTACATCAGAGATGCAAGCCACAGGTAGTGTTTCCCTGAATGCATTCAGAAGCTTGATTTCTCTGTCAAGAATGATAACCAACTATCTAGTTGAACTGCAGTCCCCAAACAATATCTTAGTAGCAGTTGGGCTCAGATATATAGTGTTATTATCTGATGACAAATTGTTTCAGAATTAGGTTTTAAAATCTTGTTTTTTGAAAAAGGAAATGGCTTGCAGTTAAACTGGAACTTTGACGATTGCAGCAAGGATTACTTTTGCCATCAAACTGTGCAAGGGATAATTTAGGAAATTTGAATGGGGTATGTACGTGGCTAAATGTGTACAGTGATCCCACCCCCTTCCAAAGAATACTCTTTCAAACAAAAAATATCATAAATATTTTACATGGCAGTAAATATTTGACTTTTCTTTTATCTATAGAAAGTAGAGATAAAGGAGACAAACAGGGAGAGTCTAGTAGTGAAGAGGATCAGGAAGAAAACAAAATACACTCAAAACTGAAAGAAAAGTTAAAAAAGATTGAAAAGAAAAAGGGACTCGAAAAATTAGAAACAGTTATAAAGGACAAGGATCGTAAAAAGAAGTCAAAAAAAGAGAAAAAAGAAGAAGGTGAAAAGGCAAGCAGTTCATCAGAGGAACTTGATAAGAAGAAAAAAAAGAAAAACAAAAATAGGGAACAAGAACTTGAGAATGCATTTGTAAGAGAAAGTCGGAACGATTCTATGAAGGATGATAATCAAAAGAAAAGTAAGAAAGAAAGAACAAAATCTGAAAAAATGAACATTAGTGAAAACAATGACAGTGAGAAAGACAAGGAGTCGGTTAAAAAAGATGAGAAGAAGCATCAAAAGAGAAAAAAAGGGGAACCACAAGAAAATCCTCAAAGTGCAGAAATGCAAAAAGCCCAAGATGAGCAGGAAAGCACCAGGCCAAGTTCAGCAGTTGGTCAGGTATTAAAGCACTTACAATATTTGTTATATCCTGCATAACACTCAAGTCAAGTGCTAAAGAGAAGGTTAGAGGCAATTAAACAAAAGGAATGGAATCTGGGGGGAGGGAAAGAAAGCTTTTTTTAACCTCTCAATCCCCCATTCCCTTTAGTAATCGCTATGCAGGCTATATTTGTTATGTGAGTGTGATACAAAGAGGATTTTCTGTGCATGAACTGCAGAAATAAGTTTTTTTATCTCTGAGTTATGGTAACGAATATCTTGCATGCAATAATGTCCTGCAATACTGAAGGATTAAAAACTGATTCTACAGTGTGCTCTACAGACTACTACGCATAACAGTTTCAAGGAATTTCGTTGTGTATCACAGTTAGTGATGCTTCGCACAACAGAATGATGAACCGATTTCTCAGTCCATCAATAAAACATACTCAAAATCCTTGTTGATGGTGGCCTCACATGATAAAAACAGTTGCACACAGTTTTGCTTAAATGTCATTGTCTTTCGTTCTGTTTTAAATATGAGAGATTTTTGGAAAACAGTAAGAATGTAATTGTGGTTGACAAGTACAACCCATAATGATAACATTAAATAATTTTACCGATTAATATGTTATAGGCAAGAGGAAGTGACTGATGTAAAGACTTGAGTTAATGAGTCATGTTATTTCTTGTTGTAATTGGTTAGTTTTGTTTAATTTGTTAAAGAAGGAATTTGGGCATGCACCAAGATTGTCAGATTGTTGCCTCCACCCCTGTCCCTTTAGAACATGTCTGTTGACTGCCTGTAGTGTGCTAACACTTGACATGATTGTGGCCTACGTGTTTGTGCGGTTTAATACTAACAGATTCTGACTGGTGAAGGCTGTGCAAAACAGCAGAAATGTTTACATTGCTCTAGTACACAATCGTACTTAAACGAATTATAATTTAATGATCTGCCTGATTTGTTAACAGGGAAACCAGTGGGCAACGGCAACTTTTGAATCAGATGAGCGAAGAGACAAGTTCATGCGTCTGATGGGAGGATTTAAAAAGTCTTCTGCCGGCTCGAGTACGTCAGGCTCACTTGCAGGAAGGTCATCTTTTTCAGCCCTTTCAAGGGACCAAGAGAAGAAGCTAAATAAGGGTCTTGAAGACCAGTACGATAGAGCAATGGAATTCCGTCGGGGAAAAAGAGGGATGGGTTTGGGGTACAGTGCTGACGATGACCCAGCAGCAAAGAAGTTTCACATTGATAAAGAAGCGTCAAATTCGGTGAAGCTATAAAAAATCTGGAGTAACACGTTCTTATGGTGGATCAAGGATCGAAAAGAAGTCAGACCCTTTTCCAAAATGGCAAACGCTGAAAAGCTACGCTTTTTGAAGCAGAGCAAGGAGCACTCTCCCTTGGGAAGTGTTTTGAATTTTAACTCCCAAAATTTCTGTCTGTTCATTTCAGTCTTTTATTGCTAGTTCAATTCTTCTCGAAAACAGATGAAGTGGTGTGAATAATTTGATTAGCTCATCAAGTCTGTGTCCTGTAATTCATGCAGTTAGAGCTGTCTTTGCAATGAAACGTTAATCAAAACGTTTTTAAGACTTCAAAGTAGAAAACTACCTTTCTTAGAACTGAAATAATATAGCAATAAAGTAGCATAAGTATGTTTTGGGCCCTAGTCAGACTTATTTTAGCCTGAGCTGTAGGAGAGGGTTATAAAATGAGCTCTGAGAAGAGTCCAAAACATATTTATGCCCCAGAACATGAACTTTGTTACTGTTATTATCACTTTGGAGGGCATTGGGAAAACAAAAGCTGAAAAACATGACAACAAAATTAATAGTCTGAACAATTACGCGAGCATTTGCAAGTTGAAATGGGTCAAGTGAAGCTGACTCGAAATAAATAAACTTGTCATTTGAAGTTTCAAGAGTCGCACGTTATTTGCATTTTGGTGCATATGGAAACAGTTTTCATAGCAAAGTTGATAAACAAAAGCTGTAAGTCTACTAGGTTCCGGCAGATTTCTAAGCTTTATACATATAGTGATGAGTTGAGACGATGCATTAAAATACACTTTGAAACACTAAGTTCTGAATGTTGCCTCTAGTCCTCAACCGCAGGCCCTCTTCCATGTTTTAGATCAACATCAGAGTTACAAAACTCGCAAAGGTCGGTTGTTAAATGTTTTTACGTCATACCGATGTTTTAGTTGGGTAAAGAAGAATTACTGAGGCGTTATGACTTTGCAATTGTAATTATCTCAGTTTTAATAAACAAATACAATCTTCTGAACTCACTCTTTTAGCTTTGACAACAATTTTGATACTTGGTAATGTTATTTTGGACTTCTTAAAGTGCCTCTTACCTCGCGAGGCCCTCGTTTCGCGTACCCCGTGGGGCGTGATACCTTCTTGCGAGCCGTACTGTACTCTCTCGCGTGGAGGGACACTGACAAAGGATATCGTCTATTGGCAAGCACTAGTCTACTTACAAGAACGGAAATTAAATACGTGTTAAAGAAGTGCAAGAACAAACTTGACTACTTGACTGTATAGTTAATGAGATGCTTTTCATAAAAGACCTTAAGCCAACTTTAAACATTGTTTGATCGTATCTCTTCTCAGTTTCTTGATTAAAGATCTGCCGCTAAAAAATCTTTTCTTGTACCAAACAAACATCCAGGTATCATCCTCCGTGTAGAAGTTCCATCAGATTTCGCAGTATAATTGCACTCGTAATTGCTCTTGCAAATAGAAACTCTTTTAAAGAGTTCATAATCCAAGGGACAGCGTAAAGTAAAGAGAAGAACCTTTGTTTAGTTCTGATACACTTGAAGTTCTCCACCAGAATTCCCTGCAACAGAAAGCATCAAACATAAACAAGGTGACGGACAACCTAATTGCTACGGTTGGCCATAAAACTATATTGCTTACTTTATTGATTTCTCAAAAATAGTAGCTATCTTGTCCCTCACTTGTAAGCTACACTAAAATTGTAGGTGAAATAGATTTTGTATGTGTATATTGTACGTATAAAATTTTGGGGGAAATTTTAATGTTTCTTCGGGCCCCTTCCCGGGTAAAATTGATGACAGCTCCCTTAGACGGTGTTTTTTTTTTCAAGCAAGCACTGCAGTGTTGAACCAAAATTGACAACCACAGTCCATAAGTTTATAGAACAGGTGATTTTTTGCAGCGGAAGCGATGTGTGCGTTAAATATCACAAAATGAACAGAAAGTTTTTTGTATTCCTTATTCACGCTGAGTTGATTCAAACTTAAAACTTATTACTAAAACGTTTCGGAAGGAGAGGACTTATAGTAACCAAATCAAAAAACTTGAACCAAAATCTGCACGTTGAACCGAAAGAAATGAATTTAATTTGTAATTCTAATATATGCAAGGCGTCAGTTCAGACGAGTGAAAATGCAAATTTATGAAGTACGGATTTCTAGACTTGTGCCGTCAGAATCTTTAGAAAAAAAAATAAAATCGTGTTAGCAAAAATATAGAGTGAAATTTGAGATATGGGGCATACAATAAATAAAAGAAGATAATTTTTTTTTGTGAATTTTGATAACTTTTAATTGGTAGGAAGTCCAGCAGTGAGTGACAG
This sequence comes from Palythoa mutuki, assembly GCA_027575235.2. Classification (NCBI taxonomy): domain Eukaryota; kingdom Metazoa; phylum Cnidaria; class Anthozoa; order Zoantharia; family Sphenopidae; genus Palythoa; species Palythoa mutuki. The sequence continues at coordinate 11,065 of JAODFW021392263.1, forward strand.
AACATTATACGACAATGCTCGATAGATTTTTAGTTATAAAAATTGTCGACTATCGATCGGTGTGCCCGACTGGCGATTTCGCCCACGCAAAAACTTAAAGCAGATAGTTTTTGACATTACTGAACAAATACAAACTTCAAAAACAATGAAAAATAAAATGGCGAAAACAGAAGGACAATGGTCGCGCATTTTCTACACTGATCTATTTACAAAATCAAACTTCATATAATACATACCCAACCACCTTGGTTTTTTATCCACACTGCCAAATGATCTAGTACGTACAGTCGTGTACAGTTTAGTACCGTTTTGACAAATTCTGGATTTCCCTGAACTACACAATCAACACTCAACGAACCAGAAAAGGCAAATAAAGCAACGATTCGCGCCCATGTTACGCTGTCACGAAACAACTCCCTTCCAAAGGTTCGGAAAACATCACTAATAATAACTTCGCTTCGGAGTTTTATTCTTGTTTGCTTTGAAGCGCTGTGAAAAAGATGGGGATAAGCTGACTCGAGTAGTTCTCCTACTTCGACGATTTTTGCAGAAACGGCTGAATTGACTTCACTTATTTCTTTTGGTCGGATAAACTGCAGCCCCGACTGAATATTTGACCGCTCGAAACGTCTTTCTATATAATCCAGACAATAAAGATTTGCCTCGTTGGCGATCGTAAAATAGTCTTCTTTGAGCTTGGCTTGTATAAGTGGTTTGAGTTTCTTGGTCACTGATTTTAACATGCTTTGTGGCGATGTGGATTTCAGTAGAGTTTCTCAAGAGCGCTAGCAGGCGGCGTGGTTTTGATCGTTTTGTCATGTACAATAGCTCGAAGCAGGTGTGGCACAACTTCAGTAATCAATATATATATTTTTTTGTCTTTTCAGGAACAAACAGGTCTATAATAACCAAATTTAACCTCAAAAACAATTATGTTTTAGAACCACCGAATTTCACTTCATTTAATATTTTCACATCCTGTGGGCGTTTTTCAAACCTCGGGTGAACGCAAAACACAAAGATTTTCAAGGAAGTTTACAGCAAGTTGGGGTTTTTAAAAGCAAAATCAAAGAACGAAAGAACGCACTGAAAATCAGAGTGTTACGTCTGAAAAATAGCAAAGCAGGTAACATTTTGCGCTTACAGGATGTAAATATTTCATAGGATACTTAACAGATATTACAATAAAGTACGCAAAGCCTGTGTAGCTGTTAGCACTTTCAGAAAGATCGAACTGAGTGCCTTGGTATTTTCTAAACCGTCAATTTTTGCGAGTTTTTTGTGTCTGACTCACGCCGAGAGCAACAATAACTAGATCGAATTTTCCTCTTTATTGACGCCCACTTGAATTTACTAACTTGACCTCTATAACAATTATTAATATTTATTGACAACCAGCAACCGAGGCCAAGAGGCCGAGGTTGCGAGGCGTCAGAATTATAAACTTGTCTGCTCCAGCTAGAAGTGTCAGGTAAGGTAACATTAGGCTGGTTGTTGCAGCCAATCACAGAGCAGGGTATCGGTCTTGTGACCAGATAACATTGGCGACATCTCCAGCGACCTCGCATACGAGAGTTGTTAGACTTAGAGTTTTTCAGACGTATTTCGATCTTATTCGCATTTTGCTGCTTATGGTCTATTCATTTATTGGAGAGATCACCTGGTAGTATTTTTAAACTTTTGAATTAAGTTTTGAACCCGTAGTCACGCAAGTTAGATATAGGGGTTTAATTTCATTGTTGCTCGTTGTGAGTTAGCGAGAGCTACATCTAGTTAATATTTTGGTTCCCAGTTGCGGCGTTTATTCGAGGGCGGCGTTTAATCGAGGGCGGCGTTTGATCGAGGGCGGCGTATATTCGAGGAAATACGGTATGTACTATCTAAGTTATTGCCGACGAAGATGCGAGCCAGGCGAGGCGGCATCATCATAGAACGATGCACGTGTAAAAAGCAGGGAGAAAAAATCTCAATCTGGATGTAGGGTAATGTAACAATAGATTTTGTATGAGCCAATCAATGCGCGAAACATTTTTTTTTGTCTGTGAGCTATCATCTGACGCCACAGCTTCCACGGCTTGCAATCTGTCGCAGGTGGGCGCCACATAAGTTTTCAGCTGGAGGAGAAGTTTTTTTAGAAGTAATCTAAAGTGAGAAAAAACAAGTTCATTTTCTAGTTTTGTTTTTGGTGCACTTAATTTTGGGTGTCCTTCGGGAACTAGCGTGTTCCGAACGAGCTAGCCTGTTCAAAACTTGTATATATGAATAATAGCGACTCAGCCGTAGTATTTACGTTTAGGTGATAATTTTAAAATGCAACTCTTATACTGACAGCCTGCTAAAAAAACTTTTCCTGCGCTAAAATCGTCATGGAAATCAGACAAGCCGGTGCAAACTTTTCACAAACGTTAATTTGTTGCAAGAATCGGTAATAACGAAGTGTTCGCATGGCAAGACTGATTGACTCGTTGGCACTTAGCGAAAACTGCAACTAGTTTTATAAATAATTGTACAACCGAGCTGACCCGTCCTCGATTTGACGAGTCGACGAACGTTTTTTCAGCAGTTTCACTCATGGCGCATGAGTAATAATTAGCACAAAACTCCGATTAACTTAACCCAGGATTAAGACAAAATTCAAAGAGTAATTTTTTCATAAGTAAAGTTTTGTGATGCTTACAAAATTTTGTCCAGATTTATCAAATAAAACAAACTAGCCAACCCCGAAATTTCAGCTCAAAGTAAGCTGTAGAAGTTAGGAAACAGAACACATGGATTAAAAAGTTAACCCTGGGTTAGCAGTAATCAAGCTTTGAGGAACTGGGCCCAGGACCCCAGAGTAGGCCTCGCTGAACTCGATATTGTTTTTTGTTATTACAATTATCTGTACTGTTGTTTCTCTTGACACAATTTCTTATAAGTGCATATATAAATTGTTAAAATATCGCTTGTGATGCTAGACATGAATAAATTAGGTGCACTGCAGCACTGCCACAGCACACATAAAAATTAAACTAATTTGCGGCCTCGGGCATTCCACTCAGTGATGTCCAAAGCGAAAGCACGGGTCAACCTGGGAGGAAAGTTCATTGCAAACAAAGGTGGTTTCTCAAGGAAGCATTCGAGCAGGTAAATGACGTACTCCAAACCAGTATAAATGTTTCATGAACTGTTTTGTCGCGCCAAATGCAAACTGAATGAAACAAGATTCTACAGAAATTTGCGGCATTTGTGCAACGTAGTCAGTATTCAGATTTAGATTTAATTACAAAACTGTAATTAGGATATTATAT
>JAODFW021393244.1:0-14351 GCA_027575235.2 Palythoa mutuki
CTCGTCATTATCATTATCACCATCATTATCATCATTATTATCATCATCATAATTATCATTATCATTATCATTATCATTACCATTGTCATTATTATTATTTATTATTTATTGTTATTATTATTATCACTTTCACTATCACTATCGTTATCACTATCACCATTACTACCGCTATCACTATCACTATCATCATCAATATTCTTAGGTTTATCATTATCATTATCACTTTCACTATCACTATCGCTATCGCTGTCACTGTCACTGTCACTATCATTATTACTATCGATATCAATATCACTATCACTATCACTGTCACCATCACTGTCACTGTCACTGTCACTGTCACTTTCATTGTCACTTTCAATATCACTATCACTATACCGTATTTCCTCGAATAAACGTCGTGGCGTTTATTAAATTTTTCATGATTTGGGTGCGGCGTTTATTCAAGGGCGGCGTTTATTTATCTTTTGGCTCTCAAGTGCGGCGTTTTTTCGAGGGCGACGTTTATTCGAGGAAATACCGTATATCACTATCACTGTCACTATCTCTATCACTGTCACTGTCACTATCTCTATCACTGTCACTGTCACTTTCATTGTCACTTTCACTATCACTATCACTATCACTATATATCACTATCTCTGTTACTGTCACTATCACTATCACTGTCACCATATATCACTATCACTGTCACTATCACTGTCACTAGCTGTCACTTTCATTGTCACTTTCACTATCACTATCATTATCACTATCACCATATATCACTATCACTGTTACTGTCACTATCCCTATATATCACTATCACTGTCACTGTCACTTTCATTGTCACTTTCACTTTCACTATCACTATCACTATATATCACTATCTCTGTTACTGTCACTATCACTATCACTATCATTATCACTATCACTATCACTGTCACTATCACTATATCTCACTATCACTGTCACTGTCACTTTCATTGTCACTTTCACTATCACTATCACTATATATCACTATCTCTGTTACTGTCACTATCACTATCACTATCACTATCACTATCACTATCACTATCATTATCACTATCATTATCACTATCACTGTCACTGTCACTTTCATTGTCACTTTCACTATCACCATATGTCACTGTCACTTTCACTTTCATTGTCACTTTCACTATCACCATATATCACTGTCACTATCACTGTCACTTTCACTGTCACTATACTATTACTATCATCATCATTATTATCATTATCATTATTTTTATGTGGCTGTGTAAACTTCTAGATGCTCAGATATATACAAGCTGTGGTTGGGCGGCGAGCCGTGACAAACCTCAGAAACAACTGTATAATCATTATTTCAGATTGTTACGAAAGTGAAAATGAAAAAGAAGAAAATCTTAATTGAAACCTATGTACAAAGTGTTAAAAGTAATGGAAATTGTTAAAGTCTATAAAAACAAAACAACCTTACATGCAATAATAATGTAAAATCAATCTAAATCTATTATCCGCAGTATACACATCTGAATGCAGGTTTAAATACTAACACAAAGGGCGCCAAAGCGTAGCCTATGAATTATTATTATTATTATTATTATTATTGTTGTTGTTGTTGTTGTTGTTGCTGTTTGTTATTGTTATTATTCACTCGTTCATTCATTTATTCTTTCGTTTTTTTGTTCTTACGTTTTTTTCATTCTTTCATTTTTTTAGTTATTATTCTTTCATTTATCGTTCTTTCATTTTTCCATTCTTACATTTTTCATTCATTCATTCACATCTGGCACTGTTTGTCTGTTTGTCTATATATATTTAACTGTCTGTCTTTCTATCTACCTATCAGCCCTTCCGTACGTCTATCTGTCTGTCATAAATTCATTCATTCATTTATTCCGTCTTCCTGTTTGTTTGTCCTTCTGTTTATCTCAGTTTCTAACTTTCATGCTTAAAGGATAACCAGTCCCAAACGTAGAGCTGTTAACTCATTTAAGGTATCTGTTTCTTTTTCAGCTCAAACGAGCAACTGTGTTTAACACTCAAACTGGCGTTCAAGAGTACGCGGAATACAGGACGAGTAAGAAGTCAGTGGAGGGGATATCATCTAAATGAAACAAATTTAAAACTAAAGTATTTGCACGATAATTACATGATCTCGTCTTTTCTAATTGTGCTGAGGTGAAAATCAATCGGGGAAGATGAACATTTACTAATGTGTTAGGATCAAGGTGAATAAGTGAAGATGAAGGCTCCTAGCAATGGGCTTTTGGCTTTTTCTACTACTGTGTTAGGGTCAACGTGAATAGCGGAAGACAAACGTTACTATAAAATGGGTTTTGAGTTTGTCTACTACTGTATTGGGGTCAAGGTGAATAGAGAAAGATGAACGCACCTAGAAATGGGCTCCTGGCTTTGTCTACTATTGTACTAGGGTCAAGGTGAATAGGGGGAGATGAACGCTCCTAGTAATGGGCTTCTGGCTTTGTCTTCAACTATGTTACGGTCAAGGTGAATACGGGAAGACAAACATTACTTCTAATGGGCTTTTGGGTCTGTCTACTACCAAATTGGGGTCAAGGTGAATAGAGAAAGATGAACGCACCTAGAAATGGGCTCCTGGCTTTGTCTACTAATATGTTAGAGTCAGGGTGAATAGGGAAAGATAAGGCTGCTAGGAATGAGTTCTAGCTTTGTCTGCTACCGTGTTGTGATCGCGGTGAATAGAGGGAGATTAACGCTCCTAGTAATGGGCTCCTGGCTCTGTCTCCTACTGTGTTGGGATCATGGTGAATAGGGGAAGATGAACATTCCCAGTAATGGACTCCTGGCTTTATCTGTCACTTTACTGGGGTCAAGGTGAATAGGGGAAGATGAACACTCCTAGAAAATTGGCTCCTTGAATTAGTCTACTATTGTGTTAGGGTTTAGGTAAATAGGGAAGGATGATCACTCCTAGTAATGGACTCCTGGCTTTGTCTAGTACTGTACTGGGGTCAAGGTGAATATAACTGTGTTGAGGTCTAAGGGATTAAGGAAAGATCAACACTCCTAATATCGGGTTCATGGCATTTTCTATTACCGTGTTGGAGTCTAATTGAATAGGGGAAGATGAGCCCCCTAGTATTTGGCTCCTAGCTTAGTCCCCTACTGCGTGTATTGGGGTCAAGGTGAATAGGGGAAGATGAGCCCCCTAGTAATTGGCTCCTGGCTTAGTCTCCTACTGCGTGTGTTGGGGACAAGGTGAATAGGGGAAGATGAGCCCCCTAGTAATTGGCTCCTGGCTTAGTCTCCTACTGCGTGTGTTGGGGTCAAGGTGAAGAGGGAAAGATGAGCCCCCCAGTAATGGGTTCTGGGCTTAATCTCCTACTGCGTGTGTTGGGGTCAAGGTGAATAGGGAAAGATGAACGCTTCTGATACAGTAACTAACAAACTTGGATAATTTGGATTTTAAGCCAACCAAAGAAAATACACTTTATTTCATCCCTTGCACATCTAACAGCTTTACTTGATATTTGTTTTATTTCAGTGCGTGGCTGAGCGGTTCCAATAATACGTTGATACGACGCATTAACACTCGTACAGCGGCTGTGACCGGGCTGTCAGCTACGACTGCAGAAGATCTACAAGTAATTCATTAGAGAATTTAGAAAACTTACTTACAGAATTGATGCATACACAGGACTTTTCTTAACATGAGTTCCACTTGGTAATCGTAAAATTCGGACAGATTTAGAGTCGAAAGTGAACGGCAGGATCTTTTTGATATTATGAGGAACGATTGACGTATATTCATCCAAAATACTGTTAGGGTTTGTTAATTCACTAAGTGCAGCAATTCTGTTGACCCAAACATCCTACCCAGGCCTACGCGATCATTGCAGTACCCAGTCTGTTAGTCGTTTTTGCATTGGACAATGGCCGGATGGTATAGACCCTATCGAAAAATGGCGGCGATTTCAATATTCTTTTGTCTACATTCAAATTAGCCTTACCAGCCTCGTTTAGAGTAACATATTCTTTTGAAAGTTTTACACAAGGACGAGGCTAGTAGGGCTAATTTGAATGTAGACAAAAGAATATTAAAATCGCAGCCATTTTTCGATGGGGTCTATAAGTCGCACCAAACAAAAAAATGCAAATAAAATTGAAATTTAATTGTCGCTTTTTGTCTTGTTTTTCTTTAAGTTGCACATAGTGATCACCTTATGTAACAGTTTTATGCCACGTTTATCCTCAAGTCGTACGAAGTCACCTCAACGCTCGCACGAAGTCGACTAAACTCGCACGACGTTGCCTTGGTCGCACAGAGTTAACCTGACTAGCACGAACTCACCTTGAGTCGCACAGAATCACCTTATGAAACAGCCTATGTCAGGTTTATCCTCAAGTTGCACGAAATCACCTCAACTCGCTCGATATCATCTTAAGTCCGTAACCTTGAGTTGCATGAGGTCGCCTTAAGTCGCAATAAGTATGAGTTGCACGAAGTTATGTTAAGTCGCACGAAGTCACCATATCTGAGCATATGTTCTCTTTTATTTCTGAGTTTTGCGTCAGAAAACCTTTCCAATTTGCCATATGCACTCTATTTTTTTTTGAAACTATGGAATTGACAAACCAATGTATCGTTGTTTAGTTTTATTCCCACATAATGGGAAAACATGATGGCGCGGCATATCGTATTCCGATCAAAATGGAAAGTGATTATATTTGAGGAATTGCGATGGCAAATTTGAAACGGTTTCTTAAATGCGCTGTGCAAAAAATAATTGTTATGTTAATTATGTTAAGCTCTTCCACACTTCATGGTGCTGAGCAGATGGGAGTATTTTGTCAATTTACAACCGGTGCAAGAACGTGCTAGAATAAAATAGATACATTTTTTCAATCACTGAGAGTATACCTTTTTATGCAACTCCAAAATGCGCTCTGCAAAAATAATTATAGCTTTGCTTAATTATATGCTAAGTGCTTCCACACTTCATGGCGCTAAGCAGACGGGAGCACTTTGTCAATTTTATATACAACCCGTGCTAGAATGTGCCGGAATCAAAAACATGTATACATTTGTTCAACCAATGAGTGTGTTCTTTTTTGTGCAGCTCCTAAATGAACGTGATGGGGTTTGCAAATAATTCATAAAGACGGCAGAGAATGTATCGTCTGCTTAGATACAAAAGCTTGATAAATTTCGTGTCTTATTGTGACTGGCTCGAACGCATGAAAATATCTTTTAATTGGTCTTTGTAGGTCTGGTTGTTTTATCAAAGCAAAACTCTTTCCTAAATAAGTAGCAAAGCACTGTTTAACAAGGTATTTCTATAAAAAAGCCATCTATTGATACGTCTTGATCGGTTTTTTATTCACTAAATACAACACCTGCCTCGGAACGAAAGGAGTCTTTTCAAGGTCAGTATGTACATAAATATTTGAGAAACTCTCCCTGTTTTGACGGCAACCTTTCACACCGTGTTCGTAAATGAACATAGTCAGTGCATAAACTGCTTTCTGCATCAATTACTTAAACTCTTTTACGGCCGTATAACTAAAACTCCACTCCGACCTTAAGTTCTAACACATATGAACTCTTTTAATAACTGTATTGACAACAAGTAGCCCAGTTAGAATAAAGAAGATCTTTTCCCGAATTAAGAGACATATTTCCGCACTTCAAACTAAAACATTGTCAAATGTTTTCGCTAGCTTTGCGAATGCTAGGAAGGAAAAACGCTGTTGCAATTTTAGTCAGTATATATTTTGACATTTTATCATCGACTGTGTTTGAAACAAGAGAATAAGGAAAAACTGTATTTCAGTTCGAAAAAGGATTCTAACATCACGAAAGTTTTGGTCATTTGCAGGTGAAATATAATTTTCGTAAAAAACAACAAAACGATCACTCCGGTATTGCGTCAATTTTTTCATGGTCAGAACCGATTGCTTAAGGCTATTCCCACTTATTTTTATGTTTACAGAACTTTGTCTGCAAAAAAAGAAAGTAGAAACAGTTATTAATGTATGTAGATAACATACTAAATACAAGTTCATTTTATCTTATACCCCGAGTAAATCATAATTTTTTTGCGCAACATGTATCGTTGCGCACTGATCTCGACAAGATCAATTGTATTACTATGTATTTTCACAGAAAAATTATTATTTTTTGTACAGGGTTTAATACAATTTATTGCTGAACAATACTGTACAGAATTCATTTCAATTTCTATTTCACGAGTCGGGCAACTGAACCCATGCGGTCCGGACACTGATGCATGTCAACCAGTTGTCTTATGTTTCAACCCAGCATTTACGCTACAAAGCAATAAATTGTACGATAAAGAGAAACACTATACGTTAAAATAAGGCGACATATCGTGAGTATTGTGCACGCAAAAGACTAAAAATACCCGATTTCTTTTTTACCCGACCGATCGACCGACCCTATATTCAGTTTTGCTGGATAACGACAGTATAAACGTAAAAATATGTGGGAATGGCCTAATCTATAAGGTAAACAAAAAGTGCTTGATTTAAGGCTTAAAATATAGAATCACCTGACATATTATAAAACTGCCAGACAGTTACTTAATAAATTACTAAGTACCCGAGATATTTTTCGAAGTATCTCTATTTCTTTTTTAATTGGCATGCTTTTTAATTTTGCTGTTTGTAACATAAAATTACTCAATTAATTAATTATAAGAATATCATAAAGAGTGGAATTAATTTTAATAAAATTTTTATGAACATAAATTGCACGTACGAACTCAGCAAATAGAAATCATTTCGGTACCGTTTGAAAAAAAAAAAACGTGTAGTGATGTTTTCTATTTAAAACTTCAACTAGTATATCTAATTTTAAAGAAGCCTGCAAAACTAAAATATTTGAACTTGTTTAAAAGGAGATTCATTCTACCGATTATCTGTTATGAGATAATCTGATAACAATTTAAGTAAAAAGTGTAGGAAAAACTTCGAGCCAATTTAAGAAAACCTTTGTTAACATTCCTTGTTTCGTTAACAGACCTTGTTTCGAACAACGCAATAAAACTAGCTTCTTGTACTAATGATACAAACTTTCATAGCTAAAATCTTAAAGCCCTGCCTCTAGGTTTAGATGCTATCTTTCTTGCATTTTCTTAAATCAATATCCAATATACGCCCACGTTTAATACTAACATAGGTACTTTTAAGAAAATACATCATGATGGGAAAATAACAATACTTGAAATTAACATTTCAAAAATTCTTGTTATTTTAGGTATCTTTATATTTTTTTATTATTATTTGAGGTCACCGTTTACCGTTGTAAAAAGATCTTTTGCCGCGGTGAACTGTTCCACAGTGTGTGACAGCCTTTCACGAGCTAATCATTCACCACGGTGAATTTTCATGGTTACGTCAAAAAGAACAAAAGCCTTTCCCGTGACCAGGCTTTGCTTGCTGCTTTGAAAGATTTTTGAGGCAAAATATAATTATTTTAGAACTACAAAAAAATAGTCCTTTTCTACCTATTCTAATTGTCTAAGAGACGGCTCCATTTGTCTATTTTTGCATGCGTTGGCATTTTGTTATTTTTTTGCGGTTAGGGTTGCACGATTAACTTGCTTACAGCTATTTCGAAAAAGATTACTATCAACAGTGGACCCTTTTCAAACTTCCGCCATCTGGGATTGAAAGCGAGGCTAGATGTGCAAACCAGACTAACGCGTAACTATACATTTCTTACTAACCCCCAATCACTCTTCTAACGATATTCAACTGATTCCTATTGAAAAAGATACTTAGACCTAATAGGGCATAGACCTAATCTTCGCTATTTTTGTATTGAGATATATACAGGCCCTCGGCTCAAAAATTTCCAAAGTTTCACATGTATATCGGCCTGGCCTCGAGTTTAGAGGAGGTTTATCACTAAATAATAACCTAAGAATAAAATAACATAGTAGACGTAGCTAGCACGTGTTTGTTGTAGTAGTGCTCTGGCTTATTGACAAAAGAAATGCAACTTCTTCTGTTTCATAAGCAAGTAAATTCGATATCACATGCCAGCGAAAGATCATTACTTTCAGGTCTTTGCAACATTAATTAATTTATAAACTAATGTAAATTGTAAATTGTAATTATAAACTCCTATTATTCCTTTCGGTTGTGGTACTGCATATTACAGATGTCAAACTTTTTCTGAATAGCTGTAAACATGTTTTCGATTCATAGATCATAAAAGGGAGTTCTGTTTTGGACGCGTGACGCCAAGCTTTACCCCTAGCTTGCGTGGCGTATTAATGTAAGTTACAACGTCTTATGAGCTCTCATATTTCCTTCCGATTATGGTATTAACTATTGCAAATGTCAACCTTTTTGTAAATAGCTGTATACATGTTTTCGATTCACAGATCATAAAAGGAAGTTCTATTCTGGACACGTGACACCAAGCTTGCGTTACCACAAGATTGCGTGACGTAGTTATGGGGCAACAAAAGAGCAAACTGAAATATGAGGATATTCAGGAACTGTTTAGCTGTACTCATTTTAGTAAGAGCGAGATACAAGGGTGGTATAAGAGCTTCATGAAAAGTTGTCCCAAGGGATTAATGACTTCAAAACAAATAGAGGAGATGTACTCAGAGTATTTTGAGGGGGACGCAGGAGAATTTGCCAGTCACGTGTTTCGAACCTTTGACAAGGATGGCAACGGTTTTATTGACTTCAGGGAGTTCCTCTCCTCGCTCTCGATTACGTCACGAGGAACTCTGGACGAGAAATTGGAATGGGCCTTTACGGTTTACGATATTGACGGTGATGGAGAGATTTCGAAGGATGAAATGAACCAGATCATACTGGCAATCTATCGCATGTACGGGGACTCTCTGAAGAATAAGGAACCGCCGTTGAGTCGAGCTGAGAGGATCTTTCAGCAATTTGACACGAATCACGACGGAGTTCTTTCACTGAAAGAGTTCATGGAAGGGACCCGCTCTGATCCTTATTTGGTAATGATGTTGCAGTACAAACCTCCTCGGCAAAGGAGCGTTATTGATCCTGAAGGATGAGCGCGCAAAGTACGCTGGGTAATAGAGGTGCTTTGTATGATTAAATATGACAGGAAGATGTTGAAATGAAACCATATTTATAATTCAATGCGTGCAGTCTGTACTGAATAATAAGTAGCCCTATTAGTGCCATGCAAATTGCGCTCGACTTTACATTTCTCGAATTTTTTTTGACTTTTTGCTCGACCCTTATCCAACTTTTTTTTGTGACTTTTCCTGACTTTTTTTTACTGATAATGTATCAGATAATGATGTTTGATAAATCGCGGGCTTGTCTGTGGATTTGAGTATATAATGATTCCTATTCAGTAACTTTATGTTCAGTACTTTTCAGCTGTTTTAGCTTGTGTGCTTGCTTCAAAATATTAAATGTCTAGTTCACATTCAACACGCAATGAACAAGTGGGGGTCTGCAGCTGGTACTTGCAACCCAAACACGCTACATCTAAAGATGGTGATACCCGGGAAATCCAAGAACTTTGACTAAAAAACATGGCTTCTGCGATATACAAAGAATTATCAAAATTGAGCTGCTGGACACAATATAAAGGAAAGTCTTATTTGAGAATAATAGGATGCCTTTTTAAGAAGAAATCTCTATCGTCACAAGTGCTGAAATGCAGAAACGTGCAAGTTTTGCAGGCAGTTTCTGGCCTTGTAAACTTGTAAACCTCACAGAACATTTTAAGAAAACTGAGCTGCTGATCCAAATATAGTCACCTTATACTGGTGCTAGTGAATCGTACAAATTACTAGTTGGACGAGGAGGAAGACCCTTGCAAAACAGCACGACAGTCTTAAAGGATTATGCAATAGTCAATTAAAATCCCGTCCCCCGACCCCCGTGGTCCCTGTTCAAATGTTACTTTCCCCGTACTTCCCGGAGGTCCGGGGGTCGGGGTTTCAATTGACGAGAAAAAAAAAACTCGAGAAAAAAGACGAGAAAAAAAGTCGAGAAAAAAAGTCGAAAAAAAAGACGATAAAAAAAAAGTCAAGAAAAAAGACGATAAAAAAAGTCGAGAAAAAATATGAGAAAAAGATGAGAAAAAAGTCGAGAAAAGGAAAGTTGAGCGCAAATTTGCATGACATTAATAAGGCTCCATAAAACAATAATAAATTTAGTCATTTGAGACGTTAAAAAAGTTCTATAGACCTCAGGGAATTCAATGCGAATACAAAGTAAATCTGAATCTATAAAACCTTAAAAAACATTCAACTTTTTCAGCTTTTTCCACGTAACCGAGGAGCCAGAGGCATGTGGAACAGTAAAACAGAGGGGGAGGGGGGGGGAGGCGATAAAACGCAGCAACTCAACGGAGCGACCAAAAATAGCAGTCACAACGCTAATGGTAATAACTGAAGTAATGTAATATTGCAAGCATCCGAAGTTATCTATCGGCATCTCGCTAAACCAACTGGCCACGAAGTATCACGGTCTCCTACTTGAAATAGTGATCTATTCCAAGTGCCCCGAGCTTCATTTAGGCGTGCGTTGAGAGTTACGGGTAAATGCGAGTCATCTAGCGAAGACAGAGCTCCAGCGGGAGGCCAGAGATAGCAGTCCTACTTGCATCCCCTTTCCCTCCATACCCCTAACATGAAAACCAACCCCGGTAATTTGAAACCCAACCCCCGTAACTGAGGCTCTGACCCCCATGTTAGAACCCTCTTCCGCAACTGTACGTTGAAGAGAATGGCGAATAGCCAACAAGATTATTAAGCGGGCACTAGATAGAAAATCCCTTTTACTGGTGGCCCGGAAAAGGAAACCAAGAACCAGATTGATGTCCGTTGCTGTGCAGAGTTCTTTGTAAAAAGCAAAGTTACGAACGGGGCAGATGGCTGGGTTTCTACACAACAGGAAATGGCCCGAAGTGTCTCCCCTTACGGTTTTGCAACCCTTTGTGAGATAAGGAGGGATTTTCCATCGGGGTCGAAACGAATATCCACAGTCTTTAACCTGCCGAGATCTGTGGCCCTTTGGGTAGTAAAAACTGCAGAGGGAAAAACGATTGGTCACGTGCTATGATATTCTTGTTGGTGGCGCGCGCCGCATGAGATGAATCAGTGAGCAAAGCGCGCAGGTGGAACACAACCCTCCTAAACAATTCGAAGAAAACTGGCGTGGATTGCCGGGGAATTACCCTCGCCAAGGATTGTTCAGATTGAGTACGAGTTGACTTAAGGTACTGCTTTACGGAGTGATGACTGGCGGGGTTACCCCGTCCTAACTGCTCTTCCCACTTCTCAGCTTGGTCAATGCAATAAAAAACAGAGCAAAACTTCCCAATGGTAGAATCGACAGTGCCCGCGGCAAGCCGAGTGGGACATTTTCAAGTGCCAGAGCTTCCAGACCCAAAAATTGCCGTCGTTACCATGAACTTTGGTTTTACCCTTACCCTCTTTCCAAACAAGAAAGCGAATAATGTCTTTATGGGCACATGAAAAAAGTGTCTTGGGAGGATTTAGGGCTCCTAAAAAATTCTGGAGTTCTAGTTCCAACTGTTACTTTTTTTCCCGTAGCGGGTCGAATTTCGAGCTGACTCTAACCACTGTATCCTTCCGTGGATAGCTAGGAGATCCAACTTTGGATTTTTAGAGGTTTGCATTGTTGAATTTTTGTAGTAGGTGGATGACACTTTCCCCTTTCCACATAGTTGACAAAACCTGGCGCAGTCATCATTGGAATAATGACAGGTAAGGCACGTCCTCGCTGGGCGCCATACACGCGGAATACCCTGCGAGCACAACAAAAGGAGGTTCTAGATGAGACACGATGGATTTCACATTCTGAAAGCCAAGAGATTCCAACGGAGGGGCCAAGGGACAAACGGTTCTTGGCGAGTAGGGAAAAGCAGAATATCCTCCAGACTCTAAGCACCAAGAAGTACCGCACCTGATGCGTGAAGCTTACTAGGGGCCAACAAAAACGCCTATAAGGAAAATGTCCGGAACAACGTTAGTAAATGGATGCGCGTAGAAAACGGATGGCTGGACCGACGAGATTTAATGGAGGAAATACCTAGGCGTTGTCCTTAGCGTTAAGAATTTGACAGTATACGTTGGTTCCTGCTGACTCCGGGGTTGGCCAGAGAGTGTAGTGTCTCAGTGGTTTCCCATCTGGAAATGCGTTGCGTCCCATCTGGAAATGCGTTGCGCATTACTATCAAGAGACAAAAGATCCAGTGTATGAGGTCCCTAACGAGCTTCCCGCTTTCCCCGTAAGAGTTACCCAGCCTGCATTCTGCGTCAGAAAGAGTCATTGACGGCAGGCCGGCCAAATTAGACTTGGAGGGTACAAAAAACAAACTTAAGACCATGTTATGACGGAGAGAAAGTTCATAAACTGATTTCATAACTTCCGTAAGCTCGACGCTTTTGCTACCTTGATTTTTCCATGCATGTACTAGAGTGAGGTTGTCGGAGCGGGCACCTACGCGGCAATTACGAAGCGCACTTGCTCCTGCAGCTGACGCATTGTGAAGTGCTAAGGCCTCCTTGAATACTACTGGCTTCGCCTTCTGCTCTTAAAACCAGCAGTGGCGAATCGATTCATTGACTGGCTGCGCCTCGGGGGAAAAACTAGCCCAACCCAGCCCGAGTTGGATGCGTCACAATGAGACTGGACAATATGGTGATTTTCATGAGCCAGGGAAGGTGGCCCTCCCAGTTATCAAGGAACCTTCGATACAGAATTTCCTTCCTTAGGGCACTACAGATAACGATGGCGCTTTGTGCACCTTTTAGGCAAAGGATCCAACTGTGCGGTGGCATGTGCATGTGTGCAGGCGTGCTGCTGGCACTGCGATGGAAAAAGAAGTCGTTTTTCCCGCGAAACGCTGCAAAACTTGCAGATCTACCTCCTCCTGAGCGAAGATTGATCCCTTTGCAAACGAAATTTCTCCTTTTTATCTTCGGGCAAAATGAAGGCTGTGAGCTGTGAGTCACACAGGTAACCCAAGAAACGGACAATCTGGAAGGGAGTCAGGGTCCACTTATGGAGAACTAAAGTATAACCTAGGGATGTTAAAACTGAGGTTGCTATGTATACGGCAGCTTCTGCCTTCTGGCAATCCAACCACATGCAATCAGGGGGAGTAATCAGTTGGTCCATATGCCGATCGTCGATATTCTGACTGCATGGAACATTAAGAGTGCGGATATAATTGGTAGCCACCAGACCCGTAGAATGGTATACGTAGGCGCTGGCTTTCCATCCAAAAGGGAGGGAGGCTTACACATCATATCTGCCATCCCACTGAAGACCAAACAAAGTTTGGCTTTGTGGGGCTAGAAGTAAATGATCATAATCAGACGAATTGGAAGTGTCCATGGCCTACATAGCGAGGAAGATCAGATATATAGGGAGGGTCCCCGTCACACTGGAATGCAATTGAGGAGAAGGGGCCGAAACTGGCCGGTGCGGTTCCTACTGATGATGTCACTGGTGCTGGATCCAACAGAGGAGTTGCTGGCTGCGATGCACCATAAAATCTGGGTGTTTCCCTTCTCTTCTCAAAACGAGGAAGATCAAATATATAGTCTTTGGTGAAAGGCAGATTGCGTACCCGCGTGCTTTGGCCTCCTGTCTCGGAAGAAAATTACTCTGTAATGTTTCTGGTTACCTGGCTCGATTAGCCCCACTAGGTTATTCCAGGTAACCAGAACCTTCACTTATCTATAAATGTATATATATAAAAAAATATTTAAAAAAAACAAAACAATGGATTATGCGTTGTCTTGATGAAGATTCCGATTGCAGCGCCGTGTGTAGCTAAACGGTCCGATCCTCGACTTGCGCGCACGACTGTAGTTCGCACACTTGAAGGCAATGTCTCGTCCTGCTGGGGCTGGTGTTTGTGTTGTCATATTCTCTCTCCCAGAGGTAGAAAAACCTCTCATCATGGCACATGCAAGGTTTGGTGGGTTATGCTCTTATGAACACTACCAAATGAGGTGAAACAACTTGGCCAACTAAACGCCAAAACAACAGAAAGCCATTCCAAATTTTATTTATTTATTTTATTTATTTTCCAATACAGCTACCCCTCCCATGGAGGATTTTCAGCTGGGGTGGTCGGGCAAAGTAAAACAATTAAATCAGGTTTACAGGCATATGGTTTAAAACAGACACACGGGTGCGAAATTGATTAAAGGAATTACAGTGATAAAATAAATGATTCGGAAGACTGTTCCATTGTGATATTGTTCGGGGGAAGAGTGACAAACGATAGGAAGTAGTACTGCATGATAGAGGTAGAAAAGACAGCTCGTGCACATGGCGTGATCTCCTCCTTGGGGGGCGTAGCT
>JAODFW021394193.1:0-14346 GCA_027575235.2 Palythoa mutuki
TTCAAAATTTTTATTCGCTCGAACCTGAAACGAAGAGAGGAGATTTTATGGAAAAATGACCGTGAAAAATCTTCATTTCATGTTTTGTTGCAGATTTTGTCTTCTCTGGAATTGCCTCGACTAGTATACTATCCAAATCGTCTTCACGCACACTTCGAAACCCAGAAGGAGCGGCCGCCACTTTGTTGACAATCGCTACTCACTATCTATCACCGAATAGATAGTGAGTAGGTTAGCCAATCAGAGAACAGCATTGGTAATAGAACGCTAGTAGATTTATACTAATATTAATTAGCGCACCTGCGAAGCCAAGGCCTCGACCGGGGATCTCAAAGGTGGGACTGGGCCTGACCAATAAGTGCGACGCCAGTCGTTTTCGTGTTTTTTGTAGTCGATTTTAAAACAAAAAAAAATGCATTTGTGTTAAAATTATCTCTGCGAGTGAAATGAAAATGCCTACATGTATCCAAATGGGCTAAATCATTGCCCTTAACTCAACGCAGTTTGTGGACATAAATCTTTCGAAATATCCTTGAGCATATTTTAAAATTCTACTAATTTTTCCCAGCATCGAAATTTGTAATTTATTTGTACGAAACCTCGTTATATAGAGGTTATAAGGATTGAGACATACTAAAGTGCAAAAAATATTGGGCTCGTGGGATTCTCGCATTGCTAGCGACGCACGGCAGTAATCTGCTGAGCTGTGTTGCCAGCGTGATGGTCCCTGATAGTGTAGTGGTCTTAAGAATGTGACTCGATTGACCCAGGAAAGCCGCGTAGTCAGTTTTATTTATTTGGCTGCCGCAAGCTCACAGGTGGCTGGGACAAATTTACTCAATTTATCCAACAGCACGCAAGTTTGCAAATGCGAATTAAATTAAATCCTTCATCTCAGAACGAACAAAACACCAGTTTCACTCTTGAGGACAAAATGAAAGAATAATGTCAATCTAAGGCGTTATATTTTCCCACAGGGTAAGTAGGTCATGAAACTATAGTACATCATTGATTGAGGTTGTACTTGTAGTGGTCTGAAGCCAGCGAACCAGTGAATTCACAGAGTAAAAGTAATCCTTTACCCCACGAGGCAGTAAGACAAATATCAAAGATGATAGATCAGTACATACTTGTTTAACAGCCTCGCGAGGTTCAATTGTATCAAATACAGTATTTCGCCGCAAACGAAACGTGTCAACAACAACATCAATCGTTTATTTCCACAATATTCACCAAAAAAAGTACAAATCAATTAAATGTTAAAGTAAACTGAGAATTATAATGGCTGGATACCCGAGACTATAAATAAGCTAACCTAGTCGGGGCCCAATCCATTTTAAGCGAATAATTATGTACATAATTAATGTTCAAGAAGTGGATCAAAGAATTTAAAAAAAACCGAAAATTACTTTAGAAAAACAACCATAAAAGAAGCCGCGTAAGAAAAAAAAAGAGAAATAACTTTGATAAGTGTAAAATTTAAGTCGACCTCAAATATTGTTATTGATGTGTTAATCAAGAAATTGTTCTTTGAGTTCCCGTTTAAAGCAACGAAAACTCAAAGTGCTTTCTCAGAAAACCTCCTCGCGAAGCAAAGAAATCAGCCGTTTCTTCAGCTTTAAGACGAGCTTTAAAATTTTTGTTTACGTTTTCATCCCTAAAACTGATGACTGACGTAAAACAGTATAAAGGACATCCATGTAAATTGTTAAGGTAGAGTCTACGCGAGTTTGTGGAAGCAATTCGTGCTTTTTTCAGTAAAAAAACGCAGGAATATGACTGATGAACTTTAATTTCGACTACTCGCGGTTAGGCCATGCAGATCTAGTGAATTATGATAATGGAAGTCATTTTGAAATAACAGAGCTACCATTAAGATGTAAAATATGTACGATGTGTATTCTCGTATTGGACTTTTGTGAGCTTTCTATTTTACTTAGTACAATTTTGGTAGTTTTGTCTCAGTAAAAACAAATTACGTTAGTTGCCTGAAATCGAGCGCACAACTCGTTACTGCATGTGTTTAGAACCGGCAGAGGGCCAAAGGACTACAGATTAGATTTACCAAAAGATTACACTAAAAGTGGATCGAAGAACTTTGAAACAATTGTTAACTTCTGTCAGGAAAAATATCAAATAAACCCGGAGTATCGACACACCGAGAGAATATAGCCTTTGGGATCCCAGCTTGTCAAAACCGGACTTTGCAATTGTCTCCCTGAGGAAACGTTATCATCTATAAATTGTTCTGAATGTTTAGCTGTAACTAGCTAGATGAATTTGCCACTTAGATTTCAAATGTTCACGTATACGTATATGATAGAAATTACATAAATACAATTTTATAAAAGTTTTATTGTCGGTATACTGACTCCTCAAGGATTCTTCTTTTAACATTACACAAAAGATGAGTTTGTCTTAAGTTTCTCTTCCTCACTTTTTCTTGTGTTTTCATCAATTGTATTCTTCTTCTAAGTCACTTAGACTTTCTGTGTCTCCGTGAATTCTAATGTGGCCTTTAAGGCCGGAGAAGCAAGCGAAAGACTTGCTACAACGCTTGCAGTTGTACGGTTTGTCGCCCGAATGTGTACGCGTGTGGCTCCGTAGTGTTACAGCTTGTGTAAAACTTTTATTACAATGCTGGCATCGAAACGGTTTTTCTCCTGTGTGAATTCTGGTATGAGTTCTCAGATTAGAATATTGTGTAAACGCTTTGTTGCAGTACTGGCAACGAAATGGGCGATCGCCAGTATGAGTTCGAATGTGGTCGCGAAGGTGCGAAGATTTTCCAAAGGATTTTTCGCAGTGCATACACTGAAATCGTTTCATTTTCGCTCTTCGATGTTCATCCGAAGTAATAGATACAGACTGTGATGCCAGAGGTAAACTGAAAGTAAATCCGGTCGCTGACGAAGAATTTTCAGCTGATTTCAGCGAAGGAGAGAACCGCTCCTGTTTGAGACGGCCGATAATTTCTTCTTTCGGGGGACTGGAGTGAGACAGAAGGTTGTCGGGATACATAGCATTCAGGCAATATTGGCAAGTGCAGACTCTTCCACCTGCAATATGAAATCATAATTCAATTAACTCGCAGTTGGGTGACTTAAACAAACCGTAAAGCCAAGCGTAAATGACTGAAAACCACTTTCGTTTTTCAAAAGCAAACTAAATGTTTTTTAATTACAGTTATGTTGTCCACTTCCCTAAACAGAAAAGGATCCCACAGCGAAGGTCAAAAGTAATCAAAACTACTGGTTTACAGATACATTACCGGATGACCGTGGTCTCCATTCAACTCATACAACTCTGCAGTTTCATTAAAATTTTAAGCTTTAAAATATTTATTAGCTTCTTATAAAAGTACACACGAACAGCATGTTAGTTTACATAATTTGCTGCCAGTTCTTTGCTGTTGTTTCTTTATAAGCCAGAAGCTTAAGGCGCAAATCGCAGAGTTTTGTTTGAAAGTGCTCATGGAAATCTCACTCAAACAATAAAAAACTTTCTCAGCAAATCGTTTTTTATCTTTTTTAAATACATTTATAAGCCTGGCGTTGATTTATTTGCAAGTGCAAACACCAGACTAGTAACCCACAACTTGCTTTGTGTTAATTTTAGTCGATACTTTTTTTCTATTGCGATAACGCGTTGTTTGGAATACGAGTTACATAAATCAAACAAAAAATTGGTTTTCCGGAAAGCACATCAATACCAAGTTTCCTCTACTCCCATTAAAAGTTAATTCTATTTCCTGTTCGGTGACAGCAGAGTCTCAATAAAATCAAACTTGTAAAAAGTTTAATAAATGTACGAGTCGGTGTTTGTAACTCGTCAATTACAATTGTACTTTACCGCACAGAATTTGTTCTAGGCTCACTAATATTTGGAGTTTTATGCTTTTATATTATATTTTCAGGAAACCATTAGAGCTAAAAACATTTTTCCTTTTGCCATTTTAATTGCCTTCGTTCAAATTTCTTTCTCATTTCTTCCGCACGTTTTTTCTTCTAATTACAACTAGTTTTAATATCAGTGTCTCTGCAAATCACTGTATCGAATTTTATTTATTAAATGCACTACAACCTAAAATGGGTGGTGGACGGATGGTGCAGGCGAAACTTCGTAGGAAAATTGCTTGTTATTTCTAAAGTTTTTGTTCTCCCCCGCGCTTTGCTGCTTTATTGTTAAGAATAAATGAAATGAAACAGTGCACTTCAGCCATTAAAGGAAAAGGAAACTCCCTTATTCAGAGCTAAACGATTGTAAAAACTTATTTACCAGTAATGAATTTTTAGTGACACAGATTTGAATTCATTGAACATTTTTGGTGATAACAACTCGACGTATTGCCATGACTTTTGTTACACCTTGTACTGTCTAATTTAATTTCATCTAATTGCCTTCAACTTCTCTTTTCATACATCCAGTTAAAAGCATTCGGTGCCGGGTCATTGTTCGCGTTTAACAGTTCTTTTCAATCTTTTCCGGCCTCTTTAAAACAGTGTTTGAGATTGTGCTTGCCAGGGTAGACCTAAACAATACTGTTGGTGAAGTGCCATGCCGCCTTCTTTTGGAGCGAGATTTTATTAGGGGCAGCTGGATCACACAACAATTTGATTGCGTTTTTTCGTTTTTCAAATTATTTCAAGATCACGAAAAACCTAACTGTTTACTCTACTTAAGACAAACATGGACTGAATGATATTCGAAGAAAGAAAACATTAACAAATTTAAGGTTGATTTTAGTCAAACTGGGCAAAATTTTGTCTTCGATTTGCATATTTGCAGCATGCGTCATTTGTTAAATTGCTTTTTGCTGACATTCGATCGAAGAAATCTACAGAAATTATTTCGCTTTAGATTTCTGTTTTTCTCAACAAATATAGCAAATCGGATAAAAAGAACGTTGTATCAGAAATAAAATGACTACAAACATTGCTTCTGAGTTCTAGACCATCCAGTTGTCTCTGCTTTAGACAAAACTGACTCACCTGTGTAAAACACCGGCATTTGAGGACACGGAACGTTGAAGTTTCGCTGTTCAAAGCGGACAGTTTCTTCAGCCCTAAGTTGTTCAGATGCCTGCCGATATTTCAGCCATTCACTAGCCGTAAACAGCGAGCTTTCGAGCGCTGTTCCAACAGGGTAAATTTCATTTCCGTGAACCTAGAAATAGAAAAAATAACACGCAATGTTACAACGCTATAAAAGCTACTCCGACTCAACAATTCTGGCGAGAAACATTCAATTATCGCGGTAAACAAACTGGCTTGTATAACGTGTGACTGCCTCTTGAATTATTCTTGAGATTGTATTGAAAAACGCCGAAAAGTTAACAGTTTTTAGTCGTTATCAAATGCAGATTTCATAGCTCTTTACTTTCTGCGATATAACTATTGTCATTGAATGCGAGAAGGGAAGCAAGTGACGCGCGAAGTTAAGTACTTTCACTAGCTGTTGAAGTAGAAAAGCTTTTGTAAAACTAAAAACAAGTCATATGTGTTAACCAAAATTCCGCCAACATTTTACCAAATTTTATGGCAAAAATATGCATCATACAACAACTTTTAGTAGCTAGATGTCCTAGATCAGGCCAGCATTGTTGTCGACGTCAGCAAGAAAATATCGCAAGACAGAACATATTTTCTCAGTTGTCATTACTGTGTATCTATAAAGATTTAAACAAATATACGGCTCGTGTGTGTGCAAAGGTGATAAAGCAATAAAAAATAAAGTCGTAAGACAAAAATAATATAGTACATCCCAGTGCTAAGTTGAGAAAGAGCCTTGCTCGGTTAGATTGTGTCAGACAAGTACTTAGATAGTAAATTTAGTAGGACTGGCTGGACCAGGTCTTTTGGTATTAAGTAAAATTAAAGGCATAAACTTCTTCTTGACATCTGAATATTTGAGAAGCTGCCATTAAGTTCTGATTTTCATCTGAAATCAAATTTACCAAAGGAAAACATTTAATATGGAACAAAGAGATTCTTTGGTTTCTAAAGTTTATCCGAACAATATATCTAGGAAACGGTTACATCTGATCAAGAAAAGTTGTACTCATGAACAAAAGTTTGTGCTATTTACGCTTTTATTTTAATATTTAACCTTCGAATGTTGCTAAGGCAACCTTCTTCGTTGCAAACGACTGTAATCACTGTACGGTGCTTCGCTCTGCGGGTTGCCTACAGCAGACATTCCTTCTCTTTAGTTCTATGGGAGACGAAAAATATTTTGGTTCCCAAGAACAGGTCGCTT
The DNA here is from genome assembly GCA_027575235.2 of Palythoa mutuki. Classification (NCBI taxonomy): domain Eukaryota; kingdom Metazoa; phylum Cnidaria; class Anthozoa; order Zoantharia; family Sphenopidae; genus Palythoa; species Palythoa mutuki. Next base: position 6,259 of record JAODFW021394193.1, read on the forward strand.
AATTGTCTCATTTGTTTTCAAAACTAAGAACAGATTTTTGCTTCAAGGTACAACCTGAGAACAACGAAAGCAAATGGTGCATCCCTGAACAATAATTTGAAGTTGTTTTTCAAAGTAAAAAGTTTTGTGTGGTTCTTCGTTACGAAGTTTCATAAACTCAATTTTTTAGCTCGAAACAAACTGATAGATACATATCTTTAGGTGGTGTGAACTTGTGCAGATGTTAAGAACTTCTAATATCATTTGAACACACAAGACTGTGCAAATTTAATGGTATTTTCAGGCCTGTAATTTTATTAAATTCAATCAAACTCCTTGCTCACACTAAAACCGGTATAATTGTTGTAACAAGTCTAAATGATTAACGAGTGATGCGCTGAAGTTTTCTACCGTAAACAAAACCATCTCTAAGTATTGAAAAAGATTTGATTTGAAGTGGCACCTTATTTACAGCAACGTGAATATCAAAAATTAATCATGGAATGACGAAATTGTGATAAGATTTAACCGTAATCTAATCTGATTATTAAAGTATCAAAACAAAAACCAGAAAACTTAACTTTGACTAGTCGACCATCGGCGACATTTCTTTCTTTAAAAATGAGTTCAAATCTTAAGCTTTTACTCTTGTTCATCATTCATTATTTTACATATCAGCAGCTGGTTTTCAATTTTAACATTTTATTATAAATTTTACGCCAAAGCTTTTAATACTTCGGTTTATAAAGATATCGAATTAGCTCAGGGAGTTTTGACTCGCTGTAATTGTTTCGAAAAAGGGTTTTCAAAATAAACTCAAAGCCAACAACGAAAGACCTTTTTTCTTCAGAAAAATTGCGCACGAAGTAATTTTACTAAGAACGAGACATTATCAAGCTCAAAAATGACATAAAACGTAATGAAAAACGATCGACAAATTAAGTGATTACTTCTGTTGCAAGGTGAAATCCAAATGGCAATGAGGGGAAACTAAAAATTGATTTAATTTGGCAAACAATTTTAGTTCTCGCTTACCGGAGGCGATAGATATAAAGCTAATTTTTAAACCACTTCACCTTACCGCTAGAAATGAACTAAAAAACGCATTATTTGGTTAGCATTCTCTCTTATCATTTATATATACAAAAAAATCTTGATTTGGGTATTTTTGCAAATATGACTGAATTTTTTGAGTTGTTGAATACAACGTAAAAAATACCATTTGCTGCAAACACTGTTTTAGTTAAAAAGACAACTATATCGATCAAAACATTGAGATTATCAAGAAATGAGAAGCAGTAAATCAAAAGATAATTTTCCTTTAGAGTCATAATCTAATGATATGATCCGCTCTATGTATATTGGACCATAAACTGAAACATTCCAAACCTTTGGCCCGTTAAAGTTTGTTGAAATGACAATCAGTATAGACTGCAATTTTATTTCCTTACAAAACTGTCAAGTAACTTCTGCGCTATGACTGCAGTCAGCCGATTTTAAGAAGCACAAATATAAAGTACAGATTTATTTCTTTTTGCAAATGAAGCGATCAAAGAGGAATGCAACATGATGATAAGAGACTTGCCTCCCTTAAAGAACATCTTTCTCCACAACTTGAAGGTAGCTCTATGACTTGGTAAAGTTCTCCCCCGACGGGTGCGACAACTGATCCGTTGGGAAGCCTTATGGTCGTCGAGCTTCGTAAAACATTATATACTTCGTGGCAGTTGAGAATTTTGCATCCTGGCGGAAGGCTGTGAAAATGCGCGGAGCCAGCAATGAGCGGACTGAAATGTTGCGACATGTTGTTTGATAGCTCAATGTTTTACCGTCTGCCCTGAGGAACCATAAAATATTATCGCATTAGAAACAAAAAACAAACTCAACTATTCAAGAAGAAAGAAGAAAACGTGTTTATTTAACAAAAATTTGCTTTAGAACCTCTAAAAATATTTGTACAGACTTAATGTTATCCTGGCTTTAAATTGGAAAGTTCTCTTTACTGGGAACGGTTAAGACGAGTAAAGTAACTGGTCGCAGGACGTTTAAAAGGAAAAAGAGAAAATCTGTTGATCTTATAAAGCATTCCAAACTATAACGAGGGTATTTGGTTAACTGTAAGAATTTCGAATCAGCTTAGAATTTTTTGAGCAATAACTTAAATGGGAACTTAATATCTTTACTGTGAGTGTTCATCAATATTGTATGCCTGTGCAATCATTTGGAGTCAAAACCTGTTTTAAAAATGTTGCAAAATTTTAGTCACCTTCGAGAAATTTAAAGGCGAAAGCAGAAATTTAACATTGTGAAAGATACAGCGACTTCAAAGTGTGAGGAGAAACTACGATAACACAAGATATATTTATGTTTTTTTAGTTTCTAGAGCAAATTAAAAACTGGGTTGGTATGACTTTTGCTAAAAAGTTACCTTGTTTTTTTTTTCAAGAAACAACAAAAAAATATTTCTGTAAAAGTTGGTGGTAGAAAAACCGGAATCTCAGTTGCATGGACACTGGCATAAAAAGTCCACCGTTTTTTAAAACTAGGTTTACCACACTCACAGGAATTGTAATGGGTATAAATCTCTCAAGATATAGTATTTTAAGAGATAAAGTCAGAACCCCGAGGACTGAAAAGTCTGGCCTTAAAAACCTAAAACCAATTTTAAACTCTCTGCCTATATAAGCTTGTACAACATACCAGGATTGTTTCAATAGCAGTGTCCGGTGATATGCAGTGCTGCCCTGTCGCACAACGTTTGGTCGTTTTCGGTTGGTAGTTAGAACTTAAGATCTCTTTAGAGTCATTACACACTGAACGGGTTAGAAAAATGGAATGAAAATCTGTCACAGCTGTAGGCCTATTATCCACTACAAGTTTTCCTCACAAGCAGGAAAAAAGGAATTTTAAATAAATTATTCAATTGTTCGGCAGTTTGATAAATTATTAATCACTCGTGAGCGAGCGAGTTAATTCGTCAACCTTTACGAATTGAGGTGAAAACGATATTGAATTACATTTTAAATATGCTGATTTCATTATCTCCCACTACCATGTTTGTGTATCACTTTTTTACTGTTTTTAACTTCCGTTTGGGGTGATATTCTATCAGAGAGAGTACCCCATGAGAAGTTTATCTTTTCGCACAGGTGGGACTCGGCTGCTACTTGACAAAAGTTATAAAAAGTGAACGAATATTATTTGATTTACGTTGATGATTTATTTGTGCATCCATAATGGAAACGTTTAGCTCTCCTACTCCACACTTAACAATCGGAACCTCTTGTGCACAACTACATGAGCAAGAAGAAAAGAACGTTAAGTACCGATCTTCTCGGGGTTTTATTTTTGCGCTCATGTGCGCATATCCAGTTTTGTTCTTTTGGGGATTTGCCACCGACGGCTGCCTTAAAAGATGACCTTTACTTCGGATTTCAATGCCGCATTGTATTTTTACTGGCCTCCTTTGCTTTGCCCAAATTAAGGTTACCAATTTTTTAAAAGAAAATTTTAACACCACTTAAGTCGGCTGTTAGGATTGGAATAAATTAAATTAGAACTTAAACTGGTGTTTTAGGTTTTTCTCTTCTGCATCGTAACGGACACTTTTGAATGATAAAATAGAAATAAATTGAATGTTTTCAGGCGGATTTGTCAATTATTAATGTCTAAATCTTTCAGATAACAAACCATTATCAGTTTTTTGTTAAACAAACTTGTGCAAGGTTTCGGAAACTAAGTTTTTTGTATTATCTGCTGCCGCCTGCGAAATAAATTAATCACGCCCATAAGGGTTATAATTCCACTTTGTTAAGAGAATCGATCTTAAACTTGACTACGCAATTAACTGGTAAATTTATCGATGTACTGCGCAGCGTTTGGCCATAATCTAGTGATAAGCTACCGTTTTACTGATCTGCTAGGAGTTAGCGCATTAAAACTTGATCAAACTCGAAAACCGAGCTCATATCAAGCCCTCTTTGAATCAATTTTCCTCCTAATCAAGAGAACTGCCGCTTGTGAGAAGTTCAAATTGCTATTGTATTTAATATAACTACAAATTTGAAGTTCAAAAGAAAATGCCTGCCGAGATATTTCAATAAGATCTTGACGGGTGCCCAGGGAACAGAGACATGGGTGTTTTCACACGATAATATTACAGCGTCGGCTTGAAGCCTCTAACGTTCGTTTGTCTTATTTTGTTAAACATGGATTCGGCCTTATTCCAGGTTTTTTTCATTCAATTTTAATCTAGGGAGCGAATAAAAATAAACGCGTATTCGATGCCTGGGAATCTGACAGGTGCATCGCATATGCTTGAGTGGATAATAAAACACCGTCTAATCGCTATTTTTCTGTGTTCAGTCAGTATGAAAGATAATTTGATCATGAACAAATAATATTATGGTTTCGGTTGTGTTAGTCCTCTAGCAATAAAGCTATAAAGCTAACTCTTTACTTATGTAAATTATTATTACCAGTCTAGTTGTTTAAAATCCAAGTTTTATGAAGCGACGTGTTAATCCGATTTCAACAAGACAGGGAAACTTCTTTTTATCCTGTTCGGCATTTTCGCTGATCTTTTTTAGTCTATATTGCACTGGAACAGTCCTCAATATCGTTTTAAAGTGAGATTATTGGTATTAGTTATTAATCACAATTCACAACTATTCCTTTTCCGCACTTTGTGTCATTAAAATTGTGAAAATTCTAGCTTTATGTGCCTTCAGTATACAACTCCGGAAGGACAGGTCTGGGAGATCGACTGCATACCTTTTAAGGAAGACACAAAAGATTACAAAATTTTTGAGCTAAAAAATATTATGATGAATGGAAAATTGCTTTCTTAACGCATTATTTTTTATCTTTGAGATACTACTATTTTGCGTAATGATTATTAATTGCTATTGTTAAAGAATTTGTACGAGTTTGTTTGCTTAAAGTTCTTCAAAGGTATAACAGTACATCCGTGAGAAGATTGTTTGAAAGAAGAAATGCAAACGACTCGTTCTTCGTCCGACTGTGAAGCTGGTAAAACCAAGCTGTAATCGTGCACGTACATTATCTGTAATACGTAATCTTCGCTTCGACAAGTTGTCCTGAAACCTATCAATAAATCCTTTATTTCGTAATCAAAAGCAGTTTAGTTTATCGAACGATGGAACAATGGAAGAAGTAACCAGACCATTCCAAACAGAACAAGGAAAAATAACTTTTACGGGGCACTTTCAAGCGATTACAGGATTACCCAAAGCTAAAAGCTCTCCTCTCAACAATCGATGAAGCCACAAAGGAATTTTCACACAAAATTAGCTGCCAGCCATTGTTAGTGAAGAGGTTCTTGTTTTCAAATTTGAAATTGGCGATCACGGAAAGAAATCAAAGAAAATGCTAATCCAATAGAAATTCGGCCTATCTCGGCACTGCCTTAGTTTCTCACGCTGTTGAAAGCATTTTTCCATTTCGTCGCTTTTTATTACACTAAGACAGTAATATTAGTAACAAGGGATGTATTGAGTGTCGCCTGTATAGGTAATAATGTTATGGCTTGTGATTGCCTAAAGCCCTTGAGCATGTGCTTTTAAACAATGCATTTACAATTGAGTTTGTAAACGAATTAACAGCTAACCCGCCCTTGCGCAAATGGGTCATTTTCCATCGACTGACGAGAAGAATGATTTCGGTAATTTACCTAATTTGCCTGATAAATACAGAGGGCTGATTAAAACTTGCTTTCATTTGGGCTGATTTTTTTTTTCATTAGTTTTGTGTAACCCTGGTTTTGAAAAAATCTGTCGATATTCTCACTCCCCGTCACAGCCGGTCAAGTAAAGCAACTACAAACCGATCTTTAGTTTGCTTGTATTATAAATTGTGTCTTAAGGTAATGTTGTTTTTTGCAAACAAACGAACAGCTAACAGCTAAGTTTGTTAAATTATTTTCATTTAAAACAGCTTTAACCAAAGTTGTTAGCTTGGTAGGATTTTGTTGCGGAAAATTGATAAATCAAGTTTTGCCGTTTGCGCCCGAGAGATCAGTAAATGACATTTAATTATTTCTGAAAGAATAAGGAAATATGCCATTAAATGAGCAGATATCAATTTTAAAGTCGTCGCGGTAAAGTACACATCATAAGACAGTTCCTGTACAATGTTTAACAGTAACACTTATGTTTCGTCTACAAACAAAGTTTAAAAGAAATGACATTCTTAGATTACTGTTTTGAAGATGAGTTTGTTTTCTTTTTGGCATCAGTTGTGCGTGTTTCCCCATCTCAATATACCTGACAAAGAGTTTTATTAATAGTAAGTTGTAACTCTAATACTGCTTTCCCATTTCCTACTTTAACCTCCTAGTGTTGAAAACATTTCCTTCTTCTCTCTGAAGTGCGTTGTCGTTAATCTTAATAAGTTTCTCAAAACTTGAAATTCATTTTAAAAATTCTAAACGCTTGTATATTTGCTGTTTTTTTGTCTTAAGTTTGTTTCCCCAGCTCATAGAAATAAAGAACCTTTGTAAATACTTTTAAAAACTTATTATTATTTTTTCCAACACAGTTGCCAACATTCTTACGAAACAATTCTAAAAGGAAAACACTTAAACTCGTGATCACCAAAAGCGTGTTTTTAACTGATTTGAGCCATATTACCAAGAACCCTTCGGCTACAATTAAAAAGATGGCCGAATCAATAGAAGACAACCAAGGGAAAATGATAATGCTACACTAATGTTAGAACTTATTTTTCACGTGGAGAAATTCCCATCAATTTATGTTTCATGAACTAAGGAGACTTTCGTATTTCCAGCCCGGTACTTATAACGTTTTTCACACTTTGACAAACCAGCTAAATTCAACTGCCGTTTTGACTGGTTTTAAAATTATTACTTGCAGACTCCATATGATTTTTTTGCTAATTAGAAAGATTTCAGTTTATGTACATATATCCGGTTTTAAAACGTTGAGATAAATGCGAATATTATCAAATGACCTAAAAGGGGATTTATAACTATAAACGTGTCTCAAGTAATAAATGCAAATCATGAGATTTAGTACGTCATGTCAATATGCATGATGGCCGACAGGCCTTGTATGTTCGCAAGAGATGGCTGAATTTGTTGAAAACCATAATACGATCATGGTTTAGTCAAAACTTTCATTAGGGCCATTCATTAAGTGAATTTTGTAGTTTTTTCTGTATCTTAAACGTATAGAAAATGTGGACGTAGTTTGACAAGATTTCCATGTCTATCTAATATATGTACTGTATGGTAGAGCTGTTTTTGTAGTCATATATGCCATTATGGTACTTTTAGCTCTAAACCAGATCATGTAGTCGTCTATAAATACGCACAAAGTAATGTAGACCCACATCTGTTCAACAGCTGCATGTAGGGCTGTGTCTTCAACCAGTTCTGACCAGAGAAGGATAACATATTCCTCATCATCGTCAGTTGAATAAAACTAGTGTCTTTTTACAGTGATTTTTTAAAGTCTATTCGTAAATATTATTTTTCTCTTACATTAATGTTCCAAGAGTTGAAAATACCGAGATTACAAACGTTGACCAAGCCATCCTATCGCATGCTAGTATAGTTGTTCGAACCCAGAAACTGAAACACTATGCAGCTATAAATGTTACATCTGTCGTTTATAAATCGTATTTTAGGATGTTTTTTTCTTAAGGTTACATTCTCATTTACTTCGTCCCAGACTTGTTCGCTTAGTCTTAGATAAAGGTTCACTTTGACGCGGCAGAAATACCACTCCGATTCTCAATAATTAAACAAAGTATTCTAAATGCTTATTGTATTTCTGCAAAACAAATAATTTATTATGTGTCTTAAACCAGGTAACCCCCTTTATTAGTTCTTGTTCTTTAGAAGCCATTTTTTTTGTCTCAGTGCATCGGTTTTTCTTTTACAATTACCGCCGGACACATCTTTTGTTGGTATACTCAGCGAATATTTTGTTTGTTTGCAGCTATAGGGTTTCCACTCTTACTCCAATACCAAAATATAATTCTAAAAACTGGAACTGATCTTCTACGATTTTAAATCTAAATTATGTTATACTCCTTTACAGTCTAGCAAGCAAGCTGACCCTTGTT
>JAODFW021396134.1:0-14332 GCA_027575235.2 Palythoa mutuki
ATGAAAAATCAAGAAAACCGTTTAGCTCAAACAAGCAGAATATACTTTGAGTGATTTGGCGAGCTTTTTGTTGTAAGCGCCGATGTTCACGCCTTTCAAAAAGACGTTTTTGTCTTGATAGGCTGTCCTCAAAATTTCACAGTTGCCCTGGAAATTTGTTTGTCGGCCAACTGTTCATTTTTTTAGACAGTCTATTAGTCAAGGACATTATAACCTCCGATATATCAGCCACCAGAAAGGGTTTGCTTACTAAATATTTCACCTACCTCTGGCCTTTACACATGAACCACTTCTGTTAGTTTTTTCATTGACAACAGTACTAGGTTTCTGAGGGGTTCAAAAACCGCAAAAACGGAAAAGCACAAAAAACATGCAATACTGCCTCGAAATTTAACAAATTTAGGAAAAACCGACAGCGCACAGTGTTGTAAAACCAAAATGCGCAGGATAAATTGAAATAGGCCTTATTCATGATACAGTCTGTTGATCAATTTCACAGCCAAGCCTCGCATCCAAACTGCAAACCTGTGAAGTTTTTTATATCCATGAACTCCTAAAGCAACGAAATTGAAATGTTGTATGAAGCGTGGAAGGAATTACATGCGAACGAGGCTTGGTGGTGAAATTGATCAACAGACCGCATCATGAATAAGACCGATTCCCTCAAAATCGCAATAAAAATGGCCCAAAACCGCATCAGCGCAAACCCCTGCGTCCTCCACTTCCATCAGGGTTTTCACCTGACGTCATAGCGGGCATATTGGTATACCTCGAACAAAAGAATTTTGATGATTTCTGTTGTTTAGAACACCAACATGGCCGCTCCGTCTTGCAACCCAAAGAAGAAAATTGTTAAATAATAAACGTCTGGTGATATTGAACTTTAAAAAGTGTGGGCAGGCCAACAAACAAAACTAGGGTAAATGAACATTCCACACCAAATGTTCCCAGGCCTGGATATGACTACGGAGAGACCCCGCTATAAATGGATCGCGAAAAGCAAGCATGTCAGGGTTAGTCTGTTATTGGCTGAGTGTAACACGCTGAACAAACCAGGAGTCAGGTGTTAACCCCTTGGCTGAAGTGACTGGAAGCCCATCGCGGGTGATCCATGAAGGGCAATTGAATTTTGTTGACGGCAGATAAGCGGGCAGAGAGCCTTTCCACGAAGGAAAATGTATCTCTTTCGTTGCCCTTTTTAGAGATGGGCCCTACCGAAGAAAGAAAGAGAAAATTGAATTCGGGAAGGTGAGGACCAGCCCAGGAATAACAGCCTTGCCGTTCGGTTGAACCGAAAGGGAATCAGACTCCCCTGTAAGCACAAGACTGGGGAAAAGGGGAAAAAAAACAAGGTAAAAGCTAAAAGTATATTGCTATTATATGAACTGTATAATAATAGCAAACGCCCCCACTGAACACAAAAATAGTGAAATAAATATTGGCGGTACATGCCCCCTTTGAACACGAAATCATCGAAATGTGGCCACGGTGACACACGCCCCCTTTGAACACGAAACCAGCGAAATATGACATTGGCGACACAAATCCCCGCTGAACATAAAATCAGCTAAATATGACAATGGCGACAAATGTCCAACTGAACACGAAACCAGCAAAATGATAATGGAAAATATCAAGGTATGTAAAAAGATATTTCTACGATTTAAACCAACGGGAAACGAGGGGAAAGGAACGCACACTGTGAAAAAGAAAACGAAGTGAAACATAAAACTGCTGAAGGGAACTAACTACCTGACGCGAAAATAAGAGAAAACAAACTAGCTAACGTAGGTCCGCTGGATGGTAAGTGAGAAGAACGAGCAATTCTTGTGGCAGAATATGCGGAATAATGCTGAAAGCATGGGAACACTAAATAGGAGCCGTAACCAAAGATGTGATAAAAGGGAGTAGTAAAATCATAAAAGACACCCACGCGGCGTAACAGAAACGGGGGAAAAACAGAAACAAAACGATAAGTAGCTCCAAGTAATAGATAGGTAAGTAGTTAGCGTAAACAAACTAAGGCAACAAATGGGTGAGCAGCTAAACCTTAAAGTGAAAGGTAAAACATACGACGAGAAATGAGCTTAACTCCAAGGTGGCAGTAGCTGCTTGCCAATCAGCAGGAGAAGGAGACGGACACTGAGCTTGTAGTTGTAAACGGCCAAAAAATAGTTGCGGCAATGGAACCTGAGGTTCTGAACTCGGCGGTTAACAAATCATGACGCGTAATCATGAGCGGCTGAAAAACGTGTTGTCTCCAACCGAAATGCATGGTGGGTAGATTCGCAGCCATTAAATACGCACGGGAGATCACTAAGAAAATTATATTGTTATCATTTCCACAGGGTTCGTTCTCTTTTGCATTTCAGATTCATTTACTCTTTTTACTTTGTTCCCTGCCCCATCTGGAATATTTGCACGCACTATTTATGCAATCTATTATTTTACATCTCCGCGAGGTTTCCATTGTATGGCGAAAGGTCAGACAGATATGACTGAGCGATTTTTTCTGATTCATTCGTTGATATCTTTTTGTATCAACTGCCAGCAGCTTTATAAAACAAGTACTGCAAAATTATTGCATCTTAAATACTCAGAAATATTTACACAAGTGTAAAACAGCGATGAAATTTGACAGATCGTAAAAGAACGTTGTAATAATATAAGCGAGAATAATGGCCGCATATATAGGCTTTACTCGGGAAAGCTCCCACTCAACGAAACACGACGCTTAGAACCAGAACAGTTTTTAGAACATTAACCGCTGGCCTAGTGCAGGTTTCATATTCTTAGCCTACGTAGTTATCAAGATATTCGACGGTAGCTTTTTCCGTGACTACAGTAAATGTATTCTATGATGTCTATGCTATTTCTTCAACCGTTTGTACTGACTTATAAACTTTGCTTTGGAACATTGCCAGATGTAATGTGCTAAAGAATGTACTATCATAAAATATCATAGCCTGCGTAGCGGCTCTGGGGGACCCAGTCCTGAAGCTGATAACTACATTAGCCAAAAGAGGTACTTATCAAGTGCTAACAATTTTAAATCATCCTTTGTCTTGGCTTTGAGTTTGAGTAGTGCTACGATGAACACATCATCATTGGCATCGTGGACCTGGGGTCTTTTGCTTCTTATTCCAGAGGGGAATTTGCTGTCAAACTCTGCTTCAGCCGACTTAACTCCGAGCGATGAAAATCTTAATTTACTTCATACAAGCAGAATACAGTCATACGGGCAGATTCACTGCGTTTCCGTCCACCGGAAGCAGTTTCCAGGCTTTGACGGATGGAGTCTAGTCACAACCAGTTTCTCACACTTTGTCCCAGTCCAGCTCTCAAAGCTGCGACTAAGAGTGGGACCGAGTCTGAGTTAACTAACGAAACTTCCAATTTCATATGCCGAGTGATATTGCAGTGAACCAGTTACCTCTTATTACTCGTCCTGTTTCGGTGGATAGTCACTCAGTGCGTTAAAACTTCTCTGTTAGCATCAAGTTGTGTTTATAATCTTACAATGCATTTGTGAGAACCTCAGTATGTTTCGTGACTAGCGTTGAACAGGGGTTGAACTTTTTCATATCGGAGTGCGTCAAACACAAGATATTTTAAAAAACCTTCTGTGCCTTCTTTTCTGCAAGGCGCATGTAACCCAATGTCAACAATCTAAATCCTTTGATATTTATTTGAAGGCGAACTTCGCTTTTGCGCTTGTTAGTGTTTCGGTTTATACAAAGCACCCTATGGTAAATAATGCATGACAAAAATCTGTCGGGCTGCTAAAATTTGAAATCTCTTTTGTGCATAGGCCAATCGTGAGTACGCTATTCGACCCGTAGTTAAGAAGTTCCCTTGGATACAAAACTTCCTTATTCATATAAAACGAATATAAATGATAAAAACCGACGTTTCGGTGCAACTAGCGCCATTATCAAGGTTACATGCTAATGATAAAAAGCGGTTTGTAAAAGGCTAAGTTGAAAAAAATTACATAACAATACCATGCAGGCTAACTACTTAAACACAGTTTATGTTGGGTGCAAGAAAGGCCACCTTCACACACGCGTTGAGTCTCGCCGTCAAAAGGCGTCATCTATATATATAAACATTATTGTAAAGAACATAACACTGCTGTTCAGAAAGATTTCTTAGCACGCTTAAGCATCTTTAGGAATTGCACAAACAAATTTGACTGCCTTGTGAATGAAATGCTTTGTATTCAAGAACTTAATCCAGCATTTAATGTACAGTCAGATTCTGTCCGTGCTAAAGTGTTTAAGTAATTAGCTTGGTATTGTTGTTTATATGTAAATTTTTTCAACTTAGCCTTTTACAAACCGCTTTTTATCATTACCATGTAACGCTAGTTACACCGAAACGTCGGTTGTTATCATTTATATTCGTTTTTTCATGCATTTCTAAATCGTTTCTTATAAGATAACTATAAAAAATTAACAGTAAACTCGTATTTGCATCTTTCCCAGACTTAGCCTACGTGGAATATCAATAACTAAATTTTTTGCAGATATATTTTCAGCAACTGAATGTTAATAATCATCTTTTAAAATAATTAAGAAAGAATAGCGCCGAGAATTTAAAAACTAGTTAAGTGCTTAATTATTGCGTCTACTCAAATTTACAGACAACGTGAACTGAACACTACTATTCAGGATCAGCAGATGTATGAAAGAAAAGCCAATTCATACGCAGCTAAATATTATTCTGGATGTGGAACGAAAATTGCAGCTAAATAATATTATTGGATGTGGAATGAAAATGCTTCTTTTGTAAAAAGGTAATTTTTAAGAGCAGTAGATATTTACGAGGCAGGTATCACGACTCAATCAAACTGTAAATCTTCGATTCCATTTTGTTTGACAATGATATGTGCCAGCAATCTTAGCCACGAATAGAGATAGTCAGAAAGAACCATCTTAAATTTTTATTAATATCTTATTAACTTGTGAAACAAAAAAAAGCGTCCATGTAGCTCAGGGTATTTTGCTAACACCATCTACTACATTCATCATAAGCCTATCAAAGCAAATAATCAGAAACTCATTTCGCAATGTGTAAGTTTTGTAAATGTACAACTCAGTGATGCTTCGCTTGCAAGGCGAGTTTCATAGTAAAAGGCAGGCAGTTGTAGTCCTATTCGCATTGCAGTTCGCTTGCAAGGCGAGTTTCATAGTAAAAGGCAGGCAGGCAGTTGTAGTCCTATTCGCATTGCAGTTGTAGTCCTATTTGCATTGCAGTTGAGGTAGTCGGGATCTTTTATTTCAGTCCAAGCTTTTCTAACAACTATGCAAGTGAAAGTGATCATGACTTTCCATCTCAGTCCAACTAATCGCTTTAACCTATCTGCCTATCTCATTTTCTTCTCCTTTGTACACGAGCTCAACTCGGCATCTGCAAATCTCCTTATCTCTTTGTAATCTGATGAAGTCGGGTTTACATGCGTTTTTTTAAACTTTCTGAGTTATAATTCTATTAGCTGTTAAATTAGTTTTCGGATACTTAGACAATCTCTTGACAAGTATTGGTTTCTTAATCATGGAAAAACAAAGTCTTTAAAATGGAGGGGGAAAATATCTTTTTTTTCACATTTGAATTGCTTACTGCTTAGTCGTTTTTTTAGCGAAATCCTAAAACTAGCGAACAGCAGACTGTAAACAGTCCTAATTTTTCTCTGATTTTTTATAAGAATGTGGAGAGCAAAGCCGCGAGTGCGAGTCGGCTGCGCGGGCATGAAGGCGAGGCAAAGAAAAATTGGGACTGTGGACACTTTACAATTTACATTGTAAACTGTGATTTCCGTTTGCTAACTTTGAATTATTGATGATGTGTCGGGAACATATGGCGCGCCCGTTGTTTCACAATTATTTCATCATCAGCCACGAGATTTATTCAACTTCACTGTATAAAAATCGATTTCATGAGCCAGAAAAACAACAAGGGTGTGTCTTTGCAGACAGAAAATTTCCACTGCTGTGAGGCGACATGTATATTGTCTCCAATAAATACTTCCAAATTTCTCTTGAGCAAAATTATCTTTGTTCGGCGTGTTTCAGCCAAAAGCAAAAATGCCCTGTAAATCTACATATTAAAACATCTCCCATTTGACATTTTTGTGACAGTACACGGCGTCCTGGTGGCTAAGAGTCTGTAATTGGAAACCAAAAAGTGAGAGAGACGCTTTTATACTTTGGTACTACTGATACAATATTATGTTGAGATAATGGTAAAAACGGCAGTCCATATTAAGTGCCTTCAAATATTACGTGAGAAAAAATACAGCCAAAAAAGAACTAAAATTAAAAAAATAATATCTTTGAAAACGTAGCTTGATGCAAAAATGAAAAACTATAGAATAGGAAACCCACAAAAGAACAGCAGCAAACATGGAAAGCTGGATTTTCCATGTCAGGCTTCATCAGCATATTGTACTCAACGGTCCCCGGCAGTGATTACTGGTCGGTTCCTAGTAACTGTTCCGGCTTTGATAGGCAACGGAAAACTAACACATGACTTAATTCACACTGATGTAACGTAGAGTTTAATTTACAGAAACAATAGGAAATGTATAAATAATAAACAATGCCTGGTCAGCCAATTTTAAATTTAAAGCAGGATTTGACAATGCATGCCTTTATTGAATTTGAATACAAAGCCACATTACAACTGAACTATACCTGCAGATAGCAAAAGCTAATCGAGGCAGGTATTAGATGAAATAATAGATCATACAGGTGTCAAAGGTTACAAATATATTCAATTAAACAGAAAAGGAGGAAATATACATATATACTCTCTGTATCTAGAATCACTGTCAGATTAATAAAATCGTTTTAAAATTTTAATGGAAGAAGATGAATCAAAATGTATTTATATGGACAGCACACTCATGTTAACCTGCAAGAAATGTAAAACACAAACCTCGTCAGGCTGTGAAAGTGAAGGAAGCGTCGCTATTATTTGCAGAAGTTCTGCACAAGAAACATGATTACACTTTGCCAATCTACCGGAGCTTTATAAATATAAATAAAAATAAAGTTTGTTTTGAATAAAGTTCCTGTAGAAACACGAATCGTGTTTTAAAAATCAAAGTTGTTGCGTTGGTAGTGTTTACCTACCGAGTTATGGTGTACTGGGCACTAGCTCCAAACGCTGGAGAACACATGGTGTCATTCTATGAACCAGTCTTTATAAAGATTGAAATCTCTTCGAGTTTTAACATTTTTTTTCCATAGTTCCTTATAAGGAGTGTTTTATGGCATTTTACTGACTGAAATCCTAAAACAATATTATTTAAATGAGCGCCTTTTTAAGCTACTTATATTATTTCAAAAACACCTGTTTGCATCTGCATGTATTGCGTATATACAGTGAGTGAAGTCAGTTCATAAATATTATACATAGTACTACACTACACATCCCAGCACTAACAGCTTAAGGTAAACACGACTGGTCTACCCTGAATCTGTATTGGTTCTAATGAACGGAAACTCTTACTTTGCTTGCATGTAATGTTGTCGTTAATATGAATGTTTTGCTTAGCTTCACAGAAGTTCTTAATATTCTTAATTTCGATAACATAAGCAAAAATCGATAAATGGAAGTTATCGCTCAATAAATTGAGAATTGGATTAAAATTTATGGAATTCTTAATCTAATTCTCTAGGATTCCATTTCTGCGCATAATAACAAAATTTGTGAACAATATAAAGCGTTTTCCAACAAAGGAGCTTTGTTGTTGTCACCTTTTGACGAACCAAAACATCATATTTGTTAAAACAACATTTTTTTAAAAAATAGACAGTTTTCTGAATCGAAAAGCATATTTATCGTCACTTGCTCACGACATTTGTTTGTCTTTGTGAAAAATTTTCTTAAAGATCAAGACCGGCAGAAAGAACGCCAAGCCATAATTTTGAAAACGTTTTGCGATTACTTAAGCTTGACCTGAAGTTAAAGTAAAATACAATTGTTTTTATGTCAACTTATAAATACGAAACAATCTAATCATATGCATGCAGATTTCACAGTTTTTGAGTTCGCACGCTTTGCCGACAAAGACCAAATAATGTATGTTTTCTGTAAACATAATTGCGAGCAATTCAATAATGTCAATTTGGTCAGATTGACAATCAGCGAGAAAGAAAATTTTACGGTAAACGAGTAACAACACTTTTACACCTTGTTATGTTTGTCGTTGTCGACAATAATTTCTCACAAAACTCCTTCCACTAAGCACAGAGAACATAGCAATAAGCTTCCGAAAACCGATGTATTTTGACTAAATACCAATTCCAGAATTTCAAACTTTAAAAGTAAAATTTGAGTCATCACTTATACAATTAGACAGGTGACGTAAATCAACTGTGTGTCGCATGTTTTTTTCAAGAAATTAAAAAGCTTTAAAGTTAAACTTGAAATTTTCCTTTTCCACTGGTCAACCACTAAGTTCTCGACGCAAAACAGGTACCGGTCATTATATTAGTGCTTAAATGGGTCTGAGAGATGATTGTTACGGTTTTTGTGATTGCGGTGGATGTTGAGTTGCTTTTAACAGCAACCGACGAACAGCCAAAGTAAATGTTACAACTGGTGAATAAATTCTGATTTTAAGTAGCCGAATACCATTTGTCCGCCGAGTTGTGATAAACCAAGTGATAAACATACAGTAGGAAGCTTCTAGAGCATTAAGTTCGGCATAAATTGATGTTTGTACAAGCAGGATCTGAAGATCAGGTTATTATTAATAATACCCAACTTAGGAAGTGAAATTTGCATTTGAATGAGAAATGCTCTAAGCATAATTTGCTTTCAGCTAACAATCTGAATTAGAAAATCTAGATGAGCTGCAAATGTTACGAAGTTACTAATAGTATAGTTATTCTCTTAATAACGACATCGACATATGCTAGACAAACTTTAAAAGTTGACAAGACGAAGAACGGATTTTTTTTATTAGCCAGCTGGGTTTAGAGTTGCGGTGAACCTCGTGCTAAGATATAAGAAAGGTAAGCATTTTTCAACTTGTCGTCTTACTTATCACTTTTTCGTATTGTTGCTCGCTAAAGTCGAGGCAACGATCATGAAATCAATTTTTAGTCGTTATGGTGCTTAATTTGTACAATTCTTTCGACATAGCCTAGACTAGAAAAGATTGACGTAGGAATAGCTCTTTATTTGCTGTTTTCTACTATTCACCAGAAATAAATTTGTGGTTTAGATTTTAAAAAGCTACGGTTCGAAGGAAAGGAGTGATTTCTATTTTTTTTAAAAAAACACTTATGTTATTTCACAAAATCCATTTTTATTTTTTAATTGATTACATCAACTGCTTTTAAAGAAATTGTTTTTGTAAGAAAACTTTTACGTGATTTTTAATCAGTACAAGGGAAAATAATGATATTTGCTTGAGTGAAGTTTGCACACCACCGCAGTGAACGACAATCAGTTGCAAACACCCAACTGTTTTTAATACGCAAAACATATTTGAAGGCACCGAGCAGACATACATTGAAATTAAACAAAAATTACTTTTCCACAAGCTTTAAAATAATTTATGAACCATAGGTATTGTGGTTTTACAACACAACAGCTCACTCACGCTTACTCCCAAAAATCTCTTCTAGGTGATATACGCAGAATGTAATAAGTGTAGTATGGTTTAACTAACTCGGGAAATCTAATACCATACTTAATTTAAACATCCATGTCAAGGTTTCTTGAAAGTTTTTTCACCAATGTTTAAAAGTTTGATTAGAATGTCTAAGCCTTTGTCACAATCATTTATCCTTTTAGAAATACTCTGTTTCGATAAAATGAGGTTGGTTCACAATTTCAAATCATTCTGAGATATATTGAACGCGTAACTCGCATTATAAGAAATTTGACAAATCAAGACATTTAAATTTGTCAAATCAAGACATTTAAACTGTATTTCAATAATGTTCTTTGTATTTCGTTATAAAGACGTCATTTATAAGAAACGACGTACTGAACCGAAACAATACTATGATTTTTATGTATTTGGGATTGTATTTAAATTCACAATCACAATCAAGAGAATGAAGGGAAGATTATAAAGGTAGGAGAAAGAAGATTGTTGTTTGTGCTTTGCTCAAGATCAGCCGTAAAACAGAATCTAACAAATAACAATGAACTGAACGCAATATCAAGAGATTCTACCCACAGAAGGGACAACAAGAATTGCGTTCAGTTTGATTTTATTGAATTTTTACTTTTTATTTGTAAAATCTGAGCCGGGTTAAAATAATAATGCGGATTAGGATTGCATGAAATGACATGTATGCGGTTGAGCTCTAGAACAGAACATCGAATCCCAAGAGCGTACCACACCAATGTTGCAAGTACTGGAGCAAAGAATGTTGGAAATAATTGGTGTTTCTATAGCTATGTTTCCATTTATATCTGTTCAGAAAATTAAAAACAATTTTAGACCTAATTTGTTAGTAAATGTATTCCAAGATCAACTCAATGTAGTGAATAAAATATTCATCGCGGTAAGATGTTTGAGAAAGCGCTTCGTCGAAGCAATTTAAGTTTTGACTAAAACTATTACCGAAAGTTTGATTTCTTTTTAGTTCTTTTCCCAACATAAGACACCACTCTTAATAATTGTGTTCTTTCCTTTCTCCAAGACACAGGAGGAGTATTCCAGTCTGTGATTTGTTTATGATTTGTAGCACGCTTTTACTACTTTCTGTATACGTGTAAAAATCATTTTTAACACTTCTTGAATATGCAGAAATAAAAACATAAAAATAAATCTTATTACGTAATACATTATTAAGGAAAATTATGTTTAGGAATGATGACTTATTGTTTACTAGTATTCTTAAACCCGACTTACATTAGCAATGCAACATTGTTACTCTTTATTACTTTGAGGGCACTCCAACCATGAACGCTTTCTGGTTTTTCACTCTTTTTTTAACCTACACTCCTTGAGTAAATCGTTAGAAATATATTTTATATTGAACGCTCAGTGTATTCCAGTTCAGACCTACTTTTTAGAGGAAAATTACTCCGACGAAGGACTATAGTCCGAAACGTCAGACTCATTTCATTACTCACGGTATCCAAGTTAAAAAATCATCAAACTACTTTTTAGAGGTCTAAATTTAAACAGCAGAGAGATAAAAAAAATCAAAAACAAAATAAAGCCAAATGTTCATGGTTCAAGTGTCCTCACTGTAAACAGCTCCAGCTATTTTTGTCATGAAAATTGAAAATACTCTTCAAAACACACTATTACTTTAGGAAACATAATTCCTTTCAACTGAAACCAGTTTGCGTTTGTTTGAGCTGCAGTAAATGTTGAGGCTACATTCTTGTAATGCCATCTTTTGAGCAGAGCCCCACTTCACCTTTTAATACTAACAAAATGGCGAATTTTTTATATCATTATTGTTGTGCTCTTAAATCATATACTCACAAACTGTTTATAAAGGAATTTACTGACTTGCTAACTTAGTTACTCGCTGACTGACTGACTGACTTACTTACTTACTTACTTACTTACTTACTTACTTACTTACTTACTTACTTACTTACTTACTTACTTACTTACTGATAGTCTGGAGATATTGCTAATTACAATATCACAAAGTTGACAACGAAACAATATGGAGTTTTCAAAAAAATATATCTACCCTTTTACCTACAAAAGTAAAGCTGCAGCTGCATTTTATAGTCTCACACACTAGGTAGAAACTGCTCCCAATTGTAACACTGGTGCAGTACTACTGTAATATTATTTCTGTGAGCGGTTTTTATTGAACAAAAAACAAAATAAAACATGGTCAAGGTATTGGAAAATGAAACACCTTGCGCAACAAATGTATTGCAGGCTGAATTTAGAGGCGAACTACCTTCGTTGTTTGTTGAACAGTCTTTTCAATGAATCTTTTTATGCTCTATGCTGTATCGCTAAGTTTTAGTCAAATTTCTACCACAAAATTTTTACTAATTATCAAGCCTCAGCCTGAGTTTGTTCTTAAATTGTTCTTAAATTTTGGCAAATTTGAACCTCGTTGTTCTTATAAAGTTGTTCTTATGAAAAAAGCGTGTAGTCTCACCGATGCAGTCTCTGCCGGATTCATCCAGTGAGTGTCCTTGATTACATTGGCACCTGAAGCTGCCACGCTCGTTCACACACTGACCATTTTTGCAAAGATCTTCCACAACATTACACTCGTTAATATCTGTCACACTAGGGCCTGTAAGGGTGTCCACAACTTTGAATCCTTTACCACTTGGGCACAACTCGTTGAAGTCATCTGAAGATGTTTCACACAAAGACAATCTTAATTTTCATGTCATTATCTACTAAAACACAAGTACTTGCCCAGATGGGAAAATATCTGGAACACAAGAATCAATGGAAGCCTCAATTTAGGATTTATGATTCACTAGACATTATGTTGAAAGGAAAGGGTCAATATTAATGCTAAAAATACTTCTTCATATTGCAGACCATTTTAAGAAGTGGAAGTGATAAGCCACAACACTGGGATGACTAACCTAATATTTTTGATAAGTGTTTAATTTCAATACTGCAGACCCTTTATTGTACAGGGTCGCTGCTCTTCTCTTTGTAAGAGCGTAAATTGTCAAGAGACTGGGAATAAGGTTTGACGTCCTTATTCAAGATGATTCAAACGCGTAACCAATCGTAGATGTTCAAGCAAACAAGACACACCTTCTTCTATTAGTATTACGATTCTGAGAGAAAGGCTGACCGGGAACCCAGCCAGAGCCTACATCACGGCACTGACTCAATGTCTATTGGGCTTCCGGTCAGTTTCGTACACAGTTACAATGTTTGTTTCAAAACAGTTTAAGGGAAGGTATCTGGGAGTACCGAAGGTCGGCCCAAAAGCCATTGAAACCTACCTGTGTTCTCTAAAGGACACTCTTGGCATGGCTTTCCCCACCCTGAACCAACAGAGCAGCAACAATCTGCTCTCTTGAAAAGACCACGAAACGGCAAATTGCAGCTTCCCTTAGTAACTTGTCTGTAGCAGACAGCCTCGCGAAGATCTGAGAAAAAAAAATTGTCTTAGGTCCTGTTTACAAACGTTAGGTTACACCCCCCATACGATTCAACCTAGCGCCGTCTAGATAAGGGTTTTCACTTTGTATTTGGTTTACATGCAAAACTTGTGGTGCGATAGAGCCAGGTGCAATGTTAAGTAGAAAAGAAATATTTGTACATTCTCGCCTCGCTATTGGCTTCTGTTGTTTCCTTTTAGCAGCAGGTAGTTTTTTTTCGCTAGAGAGACTTCCTCCTAAGCAAATAGTTGA
Source organism: Palythoa mutuki (assembly GCA_027575235.2). Classification (NCBI taxonomy): domain Eukaryota; kingdom Metazoa; phylum Cnidaria; class Anthozoa; order Zoantharia; family Sphenopidae; genus Palythoa; species Palythoa mutuki. Next base: position 13,342 of record JAODFW021396134.1, read on the forward strand.
CATTTGCCTACTTTTTTCTGTACACTCGTCTAAGCCAAACAATATATAGTTTTAATAAGATTTTAGTAAAAACACTTCCATAATTGAAATCTTATATTATAGACTACAATGTGTAATTAAAAATGTAAACAATATCTTATTTTGCTCTACGTTTCAGCTTTACATTGCCAGCTTTTGATATATTGTAAACAAAGTAGGGTGCACGATTGCTAGTCTAACCCCTTAGGGGTTGTAAATCTTGTACCCTCCACCTTCTTCACTTTCCTTGAATTTATTTTTCTAAATCTGAATATGTGGTAAATAAAAACCGTTGAACCGTTGAACCATTAACTAATAAGAGTTGTTGGAAACCATCATTGACCATGCATTTTCAAAGCAAACCGCTTTAATCCGCAGATTTTGTTTACATGATAAAACTTGTACCTAGTGCCCGATTCAACCTCTCACACAGCTAGGTTGGGTCGGCTTCTGGGTTAAACCCCTTACCCCGGGCATACTTGAACCTCTGCATGTAAACAGCAACAAGACTTAGTATGGTGACAGGTTAATCCACTCGCTAGATTGAGCTGAGCTGGAGGTTTAATCTCGCGCAGGTAAGCAGGCCCTTAGATAGTGAGGTTAGAGAATGTTAACACATCTCTGCATGAGGGGGTAAATTATTCATAGTTCCTAGTGTAGGCAACATAAATTGAAAACGAAGCTGAATGAACATAACAGAGAAAGGAAGACGTCATTAAGGAATGTCGGGTCTCCTTGGTCGAAATCGTAGGAATATCTATGGTAAATATCAATCTATCCCAAACAGGTTTGGATTTTGCTAAAAAAATGGGCAAACGAAAAAGTTTTAGTTCAGCTTTGAGTTTTCTTTGCCCTCAAGCTTCACTCTTAACCCTTTGATGACGGAATCCTGAATGATTTTTTTCACAGTTATTAAGGCAGTAAAAAATAAATCAAATTTTAGCATTCAAAACAGCGGTCTTTCATGAAGATT
>JAODFW021397098.1:0-14328 GCA_027575235.2 Palythoa mutuki
TTATTTGGTAAGAGAAAGCGAAAAACAGCGGGTTTAATGTTATTCGTTGGTGTGCACATGCTCAAAGTGAAATGAAAACGATTGCACCATCTAAAAAACGCTGTAGTGTGGACGCAGAACATTTTATCCGTTTTCGCACTGAAAGTTGCGTTTTCAAATTTATCCGGCATAGTGTGGACGAGGCCTTATTCTATTACGTTTTATCCATTTTATGCCAGTTTTACTATTTATCTACAGTTTTGATCGCCATTTCAACTCATTTTACCTGACGCAGGCAACTGTTTCGGTTGCCGAAAGCTAGCATTTTAGAAATCTTATCAATGAACGTTTTTAACTTTTTTATCTTGCTATCTTAGGCCCCGTTCACACGTATCCGGATATTTTCGAAAACGGAGATTTTCTTCTCCCTTTTAGCCTTCCGTCCACACGTATACGGCGTTTTCGATCACTGAAAACGAAGGTTTTCGAAAACGCTCTCTAGAGTGGAGATATCTGAAAACGGAGATTTATCGTATTCGTGTGGACGGGCAAAAGGGAGGTTTTCGAATACGATGACGTTATACTTAAGATCGCGGGCTCCAGTCTCTTTCACAGTGCATACTCCAATGGTTACAGCGCATGCCCTATAGAGAGAGCTAGCGTGTTTACCTGACTTTAGCGTATTCGCGTGGACGGGCGAATATGATTTGAAAACGCTATGCGTGGACACGTATTTTTTTTGAAAGCGGAGAAAAAAATCTCCGTTTTCAAAAATATCCGGATACGTGTGGACAGGGCATTAATAAAACCAACCAATAATAAACTATTGTACCTCTCTTATCTGATTCTGAAGGGCTTCGATAGTGATGTTGGATTTATCTAGCTGTTCTTGTAACGCCATTTTCTCGCTGTGAACTTTCTCTCTCTCAGCCCTTTCCTTATTAAAGTCTTCCTTATACACCTTCATCTGTAAATGCAACGCAGATAGACTCACGTAAGACTACCACCGTAGACCTTCAGGGGTGTTTTACGTCAAACCGATACAGTGCGCCTGGTTTAAAGCGTAGATACCTAAATCAATAACAAACTAAAGCTTATAGAGCTGGCTTTTGAACTTTATTAAAAACTTTGAATTAAAGTGAATCTTTAGAATTTTTACGTTCTCTAAAAACGAGCGACAAAATCTCCTTTTCGAAAGTCCAAGTGATTATTGATATTCAATGATTTATTTAATCCGCCAGTTTCCAGACCAAAAGTGCTAAAAAAACGTGTGTCTGCGTTTTTTCATATTCAATTGGGCAGAGAAAAGTTACGGCGCTTTTTCGAATTAAGGTTTAAAAAGTCTAGAAACCGTACAAAAGTTGCTCTAAAAGAAAATGTGTTTCAAACAACAAACGCAGACAAGTTTTTGTTCTTCATATATTGAAGAAGCTACTATGCAAATTTTTGGGGAAACGAACAAATAAGTAAACAAGTCTAAAATGTAACTTTAATTCAAAAGTTTTAGTATAGTTCGAAAGCCAGCTCTATAAGCTTTAATTTGATATATGGGTTTAGGCATCTACGGTTTAAGACAGATAGTACAGATGCACTGTATCGTTTTGACGCAAAACACCCCCGATGGTATAAGCTAACCTTAATGTATATCGCAGTAACAACAACAATAATTTATTTCACCTTAGCTAACTCAGTACATTAACAAATAAATGACATTAAAATCACAATAATGCAATTTTGTTGGGATATGGGACGATCAAAATACTGATTGACTGGTGATTGATGATGAATAGATTAAATGGTGATTGGATGGTCAACCGATTGATTGGTGATTGGATGATCAACCAGTTGAGTGGTGACTGGATGATCATCCGACTGACTGGTAATTGGATGGTCAACCAGTTGAGTGATGACCTTGATTGGATGATTAACCGATAGGGTGATTGGATGATCAACCAATTGATTGGTGATTGGATGCTCAAGGAGTTGATTGGTGATTGGATAGTCAACCAGTTGAGTGATGATTGGATGTTCAAACGATTAATTGATGATTAAATGATAATCCAATTGATTGCTGTTTACATAATCAACCAACTGATTGGCGAATGGATGATCAACCGATTAAATGCTGATTGGATAATCAACTGATTATTTGGTTGATGGTTGGATAATAATCAGATTAATTGATGGTTGGATAATAATCAGATAAGTTGGTGACTGGATGATAATCAAATTAATTAGTGACTGGTTGGTCAACCGTTTGAGTTGTGACTGGATGATCAACCGATTGACTGGTATTGAATGACTAAGTGATTCGTTGTGACTGAAAACTGTGGTTTTAAATGATTGGGGGAATCTTACTTGTTCCTTCAAAAGCATCACATCTTCTTCCTGAGATGAGATGTTCGCACGGCGAGTTTCCTCTTGTTGGCTTACGATTTGTGACAGACGCAGATTCTCCGATTCCAACCTACAGAATAAAAGAAGACTCGAACTTTGTATCAGATGGCAGAAAAAGACGAATCTTTTAAATTCTGTTGTCTTATAAGCGGCTATTTCGATATACATTGTGCCAGGAGTTTTTTAATGGGCAAGTTTTGAAACAAGAACCCAAATTAAAAATCATGTTTCCTTATTGTCCCAAGGGTATCTACATTTATGTAAATATCATAAAATGGTAGAGTATCATTGTCAAAGTGTGTGTGGTCCTGAGAAGGACTGTTGTGGATGATATTGACCGACGTTTCTACAACCTGAGTGGAAGTCATCTGACTCTATAACAGTCAGTCACTGTCATCTACAACAGCTCTTTCTCAGGACTAAATACACCCGGAAGAAGATGATACAATGATATTAACATCACCGTACCATATATAGGGGCCTTGTAACGGTTCTATCAAGCGCTTTATGCGACCCTTCGTTCTGTCAAGCTAACTCAGCTTTCCAACTTTACAAGGTTGGCAAAATGAGTATCAGCTTCTATTGGGGGCTAACCTGCGATGTATTAGTGTCCCGTCCAGGGGGAGTCATTAACTCTCATCCGCCAAATACTACAGAAAGCAGAGATAAGTACCAGCTCAAATGGGCCACTAGGTTTGTAAAATGATTTACCACTTCTTTCCCAACCATCAGATGAACAGATGTAAGACTACTAGTACTTTTTCAATATGTATTCAGTATAGCAACCCTACAACTTACTGTTCTACGCACTTCCTCTGTCCCTCATACTTCATGTTAAGTTCAGCGAGTTCCTTAATTAAATTTGCGTTTTGCTCTTCCAACTTTCGCTTCTCTTTGATCAAAATCTCGTTCTTTGCACGGAGGACCTGGTACTTGGTTCTAAGGTCCATCTCGCTGTCCCCTCCACGTGCACCAGACGGGTTAATCTCACCGTTCAGTTCACGTTCACGCACTTTTTGTGTTGAAGAAGGTGACTGAAAGTAGGTACGACAAATAAATATATAATATAGAGATTTAGTAACTGCCTAAAAACGGAGCACTGTAACCGAATGTTTTTCACCGGGTTCCCTGTGTTATGGGCACCGACGTACACCGGGTTCCCTGTGCTATGGGCACGGACGTACACCGGGTTCCCTGTGCTATGGGCACGGACGTACACCGGATTCCCTGTGCTATGGGCACGGACGTACACCGGGTTCCCTGTGCTATGGGCACGGACGTACACCGGGCTCCCTGTGCTATGGGCACGGACGTACACCGGGTTCCCTGTGCTATGGGCACGGACGTACACCGGGTTCCCTGTGCTATGGGCACGGACATACGAACAGACGGAAACGTTTAAACCATCCAAACTGAAGTAAGAGTTCCGCTACAGGTTAATTATTATGATTAGCTTAAAAAGGTCTGATGTACAGTTACATTGAGTTCTACATTTTATGCAATGTTACTTTCTATGTATTTGCTTTTCTGTTCATGTTAAATTGTAAATGTTTTTTCCCACTGCCTAATGCTGACCATAGAAGTTTCAAACTTTGAAAGGGACCCCGTGTCCTACTGTTGTTTCTCCTCGTACTGCCATCTACAAAATCTTCATAAATAAATAAAATAAAAATAAATACAATTAAAAGTATGTGATTTGGAAGTGAACATAACCCACTAGGGTTCTGGACGGTTAATTCTGACGGAATTCTGCAACCCCTTATGGACTTGTCAGAAATTAGCCGATGGGGGTAGATAATTGAGGGTTGAGGTTTTCAATGAAGTGACCCCAACAGGTATGGGGTTGAAATGTCTTGTCCATTCCCTAGGATTCGTTGTAAAACATTCTGACCTTGTATAATACTGGTGTGAAATCTCTGTATGATTACATTGATTTGATTATCTAATATAACCCTCCCTGTATTGATATCTAGTTTTTCACGACCTTCCCCCAATAGTACCAAACACGTGACCCTTTTTTCCATCCCCCCCGCACCCTGCTAATATCTGACAAATCCCTTAGTATGTCCACTATGTTGCACTATTTCATTCCGATCTTTTAAACCACGGTAATGTCACAGTCAGTGACGACAAATCGGATCGCAGTAGTGTGTTTCCTCTATGCTTTCAATTCTACTTCCGGTTTGCTACTAAAAGAAAGCTTAAATTCAGTGTTACAAATACTGTCTATCTTCCCTCCTTGATTGCGTTGCTTCCGGTCACTTTGGCTGGCAATCCCCTCCATTCGGCTCCCGCATATATCGCAGTTTTAAATTCGATCAATGATTCAAGCACAAAGGAGCTCTGTAGCATGACAAAAATCGGTCGGTTAGAGTTATTGATATTGTTCTAAACCTGACACTGGCGCAGACACTTGACAGAAAAACAATTACCGATGATGACACTTGAATCAGCCACCAACATCAACACTGCCAATGTTGTATGTGACGTAACTGCTCACCAGACAGCACATCACCCGTTTGCGTATTTATATAGTCAGTACAAACTCTGGAGTACTTGACGTAAAGCAATTTTTCCATGAGGAAGTGAGAAGAAAGTTTACAATTTTCTTTCCTAGTTATTTAAAACCAGGTACGGCATATCTTTATAAGGATTTCCCTGAGTGGATCACGCTAACGTGAGCTGTTGATATGTTTCAAAAAGCACCACACTGAGTCGAAATTTTCCTTTCTTACTTTAGCTTTAAAAGACGCAACTGTTTGTGTTTTGCGATAACAAAACCTGGCACTAACGTGTTATTATTTCGACAACATAACTTCAACTTCGAGGTCTACTCTTGTCTTCTAGAATTCTATACTACCCTCTAGGATATTCCTTTCCTAACTGCTAGACTATAGGGTGTTCCGCAACTTCAATTATTGTTCAGGAAAATGTCTGCCACAGCGGTACGTATAACAGAAGACTTTGTACTTTGGTCATAAAACTCTTTGTACTTTCTGGGTCATCGGTTAAGGACTTTGGTGACACATATAGAGAGATTATTTACTTTTTTGAACTTTTGGTCCACGGTGGTACAAATTAAAAACTTAAGTTTTCACCGTTGCACCATGGGACCGCGTTGGTACAAATTTCGAGTTGCGGGGCATTTTGTTGTTGTTCTTAAACCAAGGGCAAGAAATCGTTTTTTAACCAGCTAAGAAATGAGCTACCCCTATACCAACGCACTGCTTTCCACAAAGAATAAAAAACCTGTTAATAGTTTTGTTCTGCAAAGTTAAAGTGCAGTAAATCTTTAAAAGTGGGCCTTTGTTGCTAGAACTGATAATGTTAAATAAACCGATTATTATTTGTTATTGAATAGCACTTTGTTTAAAGGATTAAGGGGATAAAGTTTCCAAGGAACTCTAGTTTCAAATAACCTGTTAGTGAATTGCTAATAATTCGCGTGAATCGACGGGTAACCATTAAAATGTGATATTGTTATATTGTGCAATCAAACAAGGGTTAGCCCGAGTTACAGCCGACTCACGCTGTCTGCGGTTCGGGATAGAAGCTAGGAAGGTTCCCCGAACTTTCATCCTTAATGTTTACATTCCCGATGCAACTAAATAGCACTGTGGTTACCTAATGATGCGCATGTTTTATTCTCTTCATAATAACATTACAGCGTTGAAGAGTACACTGAATGATTTTTCAATGAATCGCAATACTTCTTTCGAGCCTGGTGATTCTTAGCTGTTTTCCAGTGATTTCAGTCTTAAATGATCCTTAATGCCATTCGTAACATATTTAAGTCGGCCTAACTATTCTAATAAACACGATTCTTACACAAATACTGATACGAGACTGGTGGGATAAGGGAGGAGGGGGTGTTAGGACCCATAAGAAACCCCCAAAATCGCAACTGAATTTCAATCAAAACCGAAACTGACCGAACTGAAGTTAGATCAAAGCCGAAAATTTACACTTCTTAGTTTACAAATCCCTACTAAACAATTTCCAGAATTGGAATTTTGTGCTATTTACATGAAACAAATTGTGTAACGCAACAATGTTTATAAACATGCATGTGCATTGAGAAAAGGGTAAAATACAAACATCAAATAATAAAAATGAGAGCAATTGCAAGGAAGTTCTTATTTTTCAGTGACATTATGTTCACGATATCGCTTTTATGAAAGCTTGAGAAAGGCCACGAACGGCTCAAATAGCCAAGAAAACCTGTTTTAAAATGGATATCAAAACTGGTGTGTTTAATCAATGATTAGTACTGCCTACTGGGCCTGAACGTTAGTCGTTGCTCGGTACTGTATGTCATTAAGTTGGACTGAAGAACCTAAACAGCTAAAGCATCTGAAACTTTCAGGGTCCCGATGGCGGGACATGCATCACTGAAAACTGATGCTTCTTGTGCTTTCACGATGCTATTAGCGAACTGAAAAACAGCTGACAAGGAACTTGTGCCTAGATAACATAACGCTCGCGTCATTCCCAAATACATTTGAGAGTCAGAGCAGCATTTTTAACAGGTTTACGTGAGTGCTGTATTCAAACAGTTTACTACTGCAGGTTTTTAACCCAGCTCAGGTCTTCAGATAATATTCTTTGCAAAGAGGTACATCTACACACTACACTACGTAGCATTTTCGAAAAAATATTTCACATTCTTCGGTTAATGATGTATAGCTAGCAGAATCAGCTTACACATACTCGATGGGTAACACTAACTGATGGCTGAATTTTAAGATCAATTTTTATTATTATAGGTACGATATCGATTGTTTCGCTCCCGTGTATCGGGCCTACAAGTATGATGACAGTTGTTTCACTTGCTGAAATCCTGATAAAAATTTTTTAAAATCTCTCCACACATGACGAGAGTCGATGCATGCGGAACATTTTAAGTTTGGTTATGACGAAAGGAAGCTGTTAACAATAGCAGTAAAAACAAACGATGTAAAAATACAGAGCATATTTTGACCGTAATCGATGTCATTTATATTCCATGGCCATGCATTTATTTTGTATACTGATGGTGACATAAACCACTCTCGGTCCGATTCAGTCACTGTAATATGGTGTGAAGATCTTTCGAAACTCGCAAGGATTGAAAACCAGTGTTAGATTCAGTTTCACAGCTAAAGTATGTGCCACAAAAAATTTCGGCTAAGAAGGGTTTGTATTAGTCCGATTCCGTACATGAAAACATTACGTCTTGTTTATTTACGCCGATGAATCATTGCCTCACATGACATCCTTGCTAAAAGCCAACTGAGGCAAAAATTATAAACAATTAACATTTTCTACCGCGGTCTCAGTTCACTTACACTCCTGTTAAACAATAAAAAACTTTAACTAGGAAAAGCAACGCCGTTAAACAAATTTCTTCGTCTTCCCATTCGATGCTCTAAAACTTGATTTGAAAAACAATTTCACAACGGCGAGCCAAACTAAACAGCATAAATTTGGCAATTTACAGTTTACCATGCTATATATATCGTCTTAGTCCACAATTAGAGATTGCTTTAAACGTCAGCAAAATTAAAAAGAATTCCATATACAGCATGAGTGGTTTTAAAAAGTAAAATTAAACTAAATTAGGAATTTATCTAATCTACTTTTTATAATTTAATACAGGGATACTTGATATTTGAGATTTGATACAGTGCATTTATAAAATTACAAAATTATATAAATATTGTAGAAATATTTCTCTCTGGTGTTTCATCAACCTAAGTCTTAAATCTAGATTTCTCACTGCAGAATTACAAATATAATACCTTTTGTCTCTCCTGCTCTGTTGTAGTCCCTTCATCAATACATCTATCATTCAGCGCTCCTTGGAGCTTTTCTTTATGAGCTGCCAACTTCTTAGTGTCTTTCCGAATCTCTTTCAAATTATTCTTGAGTTTCTCTCCTTCTTGCAGTTTTATGAGAAGTAATTTTTTCTGGTCAAGAAGTCTTTGGTTTTCCATGCGAAGAGATGCCATCTTTTCGCGCTCAGACTCGCTACATTCATCGTCCGCCATGTTGGTTGTGTTTTTATTATAGAGTCAAAAATTGCCCTTTTGGTCTCCTAAACATCGACTTCGTTCGAAATTCGATCACTGGTAGTTGAACGTCAGACTTTCAACATCCGTGAACTCTAAAAGGGAAGTTTAAAGTTCGGTTTATAACAAAAAACAGGAAAAACAGTAGTGTGATTCACGAACAGCTAAATTTCTGGTTGGTGTATATATAATTGAATACGAGTCGAAACCGACAGTTCCTGCATGAAGACATATCTAAAGAGAACATTAACGTGGCTAAATGTGTTATTTGGCTTAACAAGTTTGTTCGCCGGCTTAGAAGTGAAGTTCAACACAACTTTACCTGATTCTAACGACAAACCACTGCGTACCAAGCGTTTAAACTCAACGTAAACGTACCGTGACGTTATTCAGAACATCCAAATGAATAATGGTATTCTGGTGGTGTGAACACTGGGGAATCCCCGATCAGACTAAACCAATCAAAAATTTGGAATTTCAACGCTCCATCTCGCTGTATTTACATGAGCATAAATGTATTACCTTTAATAAAACATACTAGATATTACATGATGATCCCGTTTGGCGTTACTCTGTTTGAAAAGTTGCTACCTTGGTAAAATTATATAAGGATATTGAAGTCCAGTTTTCCCTTTATAGATATCTGGCCGCAGAAGTATGATAATATGTTTCACAGAATTTAGCTGGAATGCATGTTTTTAATATCAAACCAGTAAAATTCTAGCCTAGCCGATCTCGTTGTTTCATTGATTTCGATTTTGATGGCAGTTATGGCCTCAACCGTTTCACGGTCTTCACATTTTTAAGACTTGACCTCGGGTCTTCAATAAACATCGTTGCCGATGCAGTACCAAACACTGGCGCCGGGCAAGAAAGATTGTGATTCTCAGTTTTGATCAGGAAAAAACGTGAAAACTTGCTTTTTTGTGCCCGAACTTGTATTTTGTCGCTTTAAAAACGTTTTGTAATTTTCTGTCTCCCAAAACCAATCCATATACCCCTGGGGCCAGTAGTAATTCGCACATAGCCCGTTACGCTTGCTAAACAAGCCCATTCCCCGAATGTTTTCTAAGTTTATACTTTATTTCAAAAATTCAATTTGAACCTCATTGTTGTTATAAAAATTGTTCTTGCTAAAAACTTGCACTCTAACAGTACTTGACATTAACTGTTTCTGCTGACTGAATTGCCGTACAGCTCCCAGGCCACAGCTGGTATATTCTCCCAGTGTTACGACAAAGTTTACTTTTTTTTTTCTTCTTCTTCAGTTCGTTCTTCGTTTTCTTTTTTTCTTGCATGACAAATTTTACAGAGTGTCTTGGGCCACAAAGAAAACAAGAGGAATACATCAGTGTCATAACACAACTCGCAGGACCGTCTCGACCATTTAAACGAATTGCAGGTGACAGATCTAAACACAAAAGCTCGTCAACTCCTGGCAGACAAAAGAACAGATGTGTTCTATAAAAAAAAGCCTGCGGTTGCGGCAAGCACGTATAGATAGGAGAAAACAAAAAAGAAAAGGACAACAATAAAGAAAGAATATGAAAATAGAGCAAGATTATCACAGGAAGATGATGGAGAATACAACAGAGAGTCAGCAGAGAAAAGAATGAATGCAGGCACTGGAGGGTGGCCACGGCATGACCAAACATGCCGTAATAAAATACAATGAAATGAAAGTTGCATCATTGCCCAAGAATCTAACAAGAATCTAAAAAGAAAAATTCCTGGAGTCCTTAGAGATTTCTGACAGCAATTCACAACTAGAAGATACACTTTTAAAATATTCATGCAGAAATTGACTGTTAGGAAGTTTTCTTAAACTGTGCTTTTTAGCGACACAAGACCTAAAGAAGCCTATTTTAAAAATCATCGTTCAAACGTCGTCGGTCAGACGACAAAACTATACACGCTTTTTTTTATAAAAACGAGGCTCAAATTTACCATAGAACAAGCTCAGGCTGAGGCTAGACTAGAAATGCTTCAATTGTGGTAGAAAATTGACCAAAAGTTAATAGCGATACAGCATAAAGCACAAAAAGATTTACTGTAAAGACTGCTCCACAAACAATAGAGGTAGTTCGCCTCTAAATTCAGCAGTACAACACATGTGTGGCGCACGGCTTTTCAATTTCCAATACCTTGTTTTATTTAGTTTTTCTTCATTAAAAACCGCTCACAGAAATAAGAACAAATTAAGAACAAATCGAGGCTGAAGCCGCCAAAAATTAAGAACCAGCCTCAGCAAAATTTACTGCTTCTTATAAAAAAGCGTGTATATATAAGAGAAAATGCCTGAATCCTAAGGTTTCAATATACGATCGCAAATGATTCTATATAGTATATATTTTTGTTTCAAACTTTTACCTTGTTTTGACGATTGCAAACGCACCTACCTAAAATACTTTCGAATCCTTTGGCATAAGTTTTCATAATTCTATAAATATCGATCAAAAAACATAATGGAATAATCACTGAATGGACATAATATTTGAGTTGAATGTTGAATGTTGAAAGTTTGCCAAAAGGTGTAATAGTAATTATTTAGTGTGTAGACCTGCCTTTTGAAACAGAAACAGCAATGTTCGGAGAAAATGACTCAATCATTGTCTTCATCAAATTTTGTAATTAAAAGCAATAAATTTTAAGAAGATAAAAATATCTTTTGACAAAATCTTTTCAAAGGCTCTTAACATTTTTTTTTAGTTTTTGATTTAAAAGTTTTTGAACTTTTAAGAGATCAACAACTGAGAAAAAGGCTGTAGACCGGTCTGAGTTTACGATAACGTAAACACAAAAGAATGTACACACCTACATGTATTAACTAATATTGGGAAGGGGCGGGAAGCGACACTTCGGTCACACAAAGTGCGACTTCCGGTTTTTTTAATAAACTAGCCCAAGTCATTTTTAGAATTCGACTGACCCAATCAGTCACCATCTCCATTTGGAGGGTAACAGCTGTACACTAGAAAAATGCCCCGATGATCGGAAACCGAAATTAAAGTTAAAATATCCGGCAGCAGAAAGTTAAAGGCACTCATTTCACCATCTTGAACAATAAAACTGAAGGCCTGTTCACGTGAATGAGTTGTCTAGGGCCGTAGGGGAATATGAGTCATATCGGACCGAACCAAGTTTCCATACAATATCAGGCTATATTACCAACTTTAACGCAATGACGTCACGCTTCATCTTATTTACATGTTTCTGCAGGGTCCACTGTCATCGTCAAAATGATGCTAAGTGTGTGGTAATTAACTAGAGATTGCTGATAATAAAATAAATAAATGATCTTAGAATGTATACAATAGTAAAGAATGGAAAAAATACAATTAAACAATGGATACGGAAAACAAAAGATTAGTGGCTTAGGTAATTATGAAAAATTAGCATGATAGTCTTTAGAATTCAGCTTATTCAACGAAAGCTTGATCCATATGAGGAGATTCTTAAGGTGGACCCTATAGTGCTCGCTTCATCTATGTTGGTAAAAGAATCTATTGTGAACTAAATCAAACGTTCATAATTATGCATCAGAGACAATTTGGGGGACAGAGATAACTCGGTGTCTAAGGTGGGGATATGAACGGTTTACCCCGTGGAGTTGTCTCGGGAAGAGGGAAGACCTTTGCGAAGGTAAGGATGCATTCTACCGAAGGCTATATCGCACTTAATTGCAAGATACCTTGTTGTCTTACTTTTTTATGTGAAACAGAGCACATTTTGGCCCTCATGACCCCCGTCACAGAGAATTCGGCAGTATGTGAACAGAGCCATAGATTGTCCAACCTCATTGTGGTAAATGTCCTTTGCTGCCCCTTGATTACAATCAGAATGACAGTTCAACAGATTCTGTCATAAGATGCGTTGCGTCTGGCTACCACAAACTACTCGGAAAAAATGTAACTTCTGTATCTAGTTCAGAGTGACCTCGGATCAATTATGTCTCAATGGCGATATAATTCTAATTTCCGTGAGCATTTTCAGTGTTCCGATCTTGACTTGAGCTACGCGTATTTCTCTCTCTCTTCTCAGATGATACTCCTTTCCATCAGTGATCACTTCGAGAGGTTCATCCATACCATTGTTTGGCTTTTCTGTGACCACAGCCTTTCTAATTCCATCCTTCCAGAGCCGGATTAAATGCGCCAAACTTGCTCAATCTCAACAATTGTCGTGAAGCTTCTTCTCCTGTAAGGACTATCGCAATGTCTCCTTGTTTAACTTATATATGCGCGTTAATTCGCGCACAGCCATTGGATTCAATTGCTGGTGTTTAGGAAACGCAGGCTGCAAAAATCTTTACTGCCAAAACTTACCTCTTCATGTTATAGTTAGCTAAATCCTTTTACGAGCCTAATTGGAGCCGGTGCTTATCTCTGGTTTCTACAGTGTTAAGCGGATAAGACTTATTCCGGCTTCCCCTGGACGGGACACTAATCCATCGCTGGTTAGCCCCCAGCAGAAGCAGGTACTTATTTTACCGACCTCGGGAGGATGGAAAGCTGAGTCAACTTTGGCGGAAAAGAAGGTCACACAAATGTTCATCACCGGGGTTTGAACCTTGGACCTTGTGATTAGAAGGCAGAGATCTTACCACTGCGCCAACCACGCCCCGCCGTTAGTAAACACACTCGAGCTGGACAACAGTCTGGTTAGCGTAGTGGTAAGATGTCTACCTTCAAGTCGCAAGGTCTGTCGAGCATTTAACATTGTGTGATCCTCTTGAATTTCCGCCTAAGTTGACTCTGCTTTCCATCCTTACGTCGTCGTTGAAATGAGTACCAGCTTCGGCTGGAAGATACCCTGTGATGGATTAGTGTCCCGTATAGGGAGTCAATGACTCTCACCCGTTTAACACTGCAACAACCGGAGATAAGCGCCGGCTCCAGTGGGACAACTGAGGCTCGTAATAGGACTTTTTTTTAACGTAAAATATTTTATTTCAAGTTGCTAATATCAAGTTCAAGTTCAAGTTTATTATGAAAAGTTAAAAAATACAAATGACATACCGCTGCTCGCAATTAGCTATACTTGCTACCTGTTAATATCAGCGACGCTGTATCGTTTGAAGACCATTCAAAAGTTAATATAGATAACTTAAAAGATATTTCAAAACACTACCCAATCTTAGAAAATGAACTTAGATTTAATAAATTTAAAATAAAGGTTACGCTTAATAACCGACGTTTCGGAACCACTATGGTTCCATTTTCAAGGAGTTACGAAATTACTTAGGTGAAAAATTCAGTTCTTAAACTTGTGACAACAATTATAGATGTATTAGACTAATTTACATAAACAAAGATGCAAAAGTTTATCAGAGATCTCAAAACCGAAGCTAAACACACAATCTGATTCAATTCGTTCTAAAGTTTTTGTTTGACTTAACAATGGCCTTTATTGTACTAACTTTTTCTTTTGTATCTTTGTTTATGAAAATTAATCTACAACATCTATAATTGTTGTCACAAGTCTAAGAACTGAATTTTTCACCTAAGTAATTTCTTAACTCCTTGAAAATGGAACCATGGTAGTTCCGATACGTCGACTACCCAATCTGTTTTACTACAATAAAATGATTTACAGTTTCTATATAATGTACATTTTAAAGGTACTTTTCAACTTCGTATGAACGGATTTCAAGATCCCCCGGCAGATCACTACGGCAGACCGTTTTGGATGTGCAAAAGTGGTTTGTGTTTTAACTCACAACCTCAGGTAACTGTACATCTCAACTACCTCAAGAGTTTTATGAAGGCCTATCGGGGTCGGAGAAAGTTTGGAGTCGTGCATCTCTCAGATCTCTGCCACAGACAACTCACTCTTCTCAGTATAGCAGACAAAGAAATTCTCAAATATTTAATGAACCTTAAGGAAGAAAATCTTCTGAATG